>PVKU01002413.1:214550-229466 GCA_004027475.1 Anoura caudifer
GGGGGGGGCGGGGCTCGTGGGGAATGCAAAGCAGGCAAGCTCTAAAGGAGTAAAACTGTGTTTGTTTGGACTGGTTTTAGAATAATTTGGTGTATAAAGATTTGGGTTTCATAAGGATTTTTAGCTAATGGGCCTCAGCCTGCAGAAATAAACAACCTGGAGGCGATACAGTGGCCATTATTCGGCTCATTTTTGTAACAGCAAATTATCAATAACTCATTTTTTTCCTGAATAGCATTTTATTGCACAGATGTACCACATTTTATTCATCCACTCATCAGTTTACAAACCTGTGGATGTTTCCAATATTTGTCTATTACAAATGATGCTGCTATGAGCATTCATGTGTAAGTTTTTTGTTGTTGCTGAGATACATTTTCATTCTTCTTGGGAAAATTCCTGGGAGTGGCACAGACGGATCATATGATAAGTTTCTATTTATTATCTAGGAAACAGCCAGGTTGTTTTCCAAAGAAGCAGTTGCAAACATTTTGTGTTTCCACCAGCAGTGTATAAGGGATCTAATTTCTCCACATCCTTGCCAAAAGGTGTTACTGCCTGTCTTTTTGATTATAGCCACGCTAGTTGTGAAGTGGTGTCTCGTTATAGTTTTAATTTGCATTTCCCTGATAGCTAATAATGTCAGTCATCTTTTCTTGTGCTTATCAGTGATTCATACATCTTTTTTGGTGATATGTCTATTCAAATGTTTTGCCCATTTTTAAATTGAGTTGTCTTCTCTATTATTGTTATTTATTCTGGAGACAAGTCTGTTAGCAGATATAGTTTGAAAATATTTTCTCCTAGTCTATCACTTGTTTCTTCATTTTCTTAATGGTATCTTTTAAAAACACCATTATGTAAAAAATTGTTAATTTTGATGAAATCTGATTTAGCAATTTTTTCTTTTGTGGGTCATGCTTTCGGTATTGTATCTAGCAGGTCTTTGTCTAATCCCAACTCACAAGGATTTACTCCTGGTTTTTTTCCTAGAAGTTTTATAATTTTAGCTCTTAAATTTATATGCTTATGGTCCATTTTTGAATTAATTTTTGTGTGTGTGGTGTGAGTTAAGAGTGTAGATTAATCATTTTTCATGTGGATATTCAATTGTTTCAGCATTGTTTGCTGAAAAGGCTATTCTTTCCCCATTGAATTGTCTTTTAGACTCAACTGTTTAATTTAAATATATACATATTTCCATACCCAGTGTCACACTGTCTTGATTACTATAGCTTTATAGTGAATTATGAAGTGAAAGTTCTCCCACATTTTTTTTCTTCAAAATTGGTTTAGTTATTCTGGGACTTTTGCCTCCTTGTATTTTATGGTCAGCTTGTTAGTTTCTGAAAAATACTTCTGGAAGTAGAAGATACGTTAAATCTGTAGATTAATATGAGGAAAATTGACTTCTTAACAATTTTATCTTCTAATCCATGAATATGGAATATCTATTTCTATGCGTAGATCTTCTTCAATTTCTTTTAAAAGTGGTTTGTAATTTTTGGTGTACAAGTCTTACATTTATTGGTAAATCTATTTCTGAATATTTTATCCATTTGATGCTATCTTAATTTCGTATTGTGAATTATTAATTGCTATTATGTAGAAATACAATTGATTTTTTGCATTGATCTTATATTCTGTGATCTTGATGTACCCATATATTAATTCTAGTAATTTAAAAAGAAAATTGTATGGATTCCTTAGGATTTTCTCCATACAGGCTCATGTAATCTGCAAATAAAGACCATTTTACTTCTTACTTTTAATTTGTATGGTTTTAATTCAAAAAATTTGCCTTTATTGACTCAGTAAAACCTCTAGTACAATGTAAATAGAAAGTGGCAAGTGAAGACATTATTACTTTGTTCCTGAACTTGAGGAAAGAGTGAAGTCTTTCACCATTGGGTATGATATGCAGCTGTAAGTTTTGCATAGATGCCCTTTATCAGGTTGAGGAAGGTTTATCCCTTCTATTTCTAGTTGGTTGAAAATTTTTTACTTGAATGGGTGTTGAATTTTGTTAAATGCCTTTTCTGCATCTATTGAGATAATCATGTGGCTTTTGTACTTTATTCTATTAATATGGCACTTTACAATAATTAACGTTCAGATGTTAAACCAATCTTGCATTACTGAGATAAATCCTACATGGTCATGGTATATAATTCTTTTTATATGTTTCAAAATTCATTTTGCTAATATATTCTTGAGGAATTTTGCATCTATATTCATGAGGGTATTAGTGTGTAGTTTTATTTTCTGGTGATATCTTTGTCCGACTTTGGCATCAGAGTAGCACGGGCTTCATAAAATGATTCGGGAATTATTTCCACTCCTTATATTTTCTGGAAGGGTTTTGAAGGATTGGTATTATTTGTTATTTAAATATTAGATAGAATTCACTAATAAAGCCAGCTGGGTGTGGAATATTTGAGAGGGGATTTTAAAATTAGTAACTCCATTTCTTTTTTGTTGTTATTTTAGATTTATTTATATTTTTATATTTATATTTTAAATTTCTATTTCTATTTTTAAATTTCTTCTTAAGTTCATTTTGCTAATTAGAGTGCTTTCAGGAATTTGTCAACTTCATTAAACTGTCTAATCTGTTGCCATAACATTGTTTTTACTAGTCCATTATAATTTCTCTAATTTCCATAGGATAGGTAGTGATATCTGCCCTTTCAATCTTGATTTTTGTTATTTATATCTTGTCTCTCTCTCTCTCTCTCTCTCTCTCTCTCTCTCTCTCTCCCCCCCCCCCCCCCCCCCCCCCCCCCCCCCCCCCCCCGCCAGTCTCTAGGTTTCTTTCTCTCTCTTTTGTTTTTGAGTCATTTTACCCAGAGGCTGTTAATTTTATTGATCTTCTGAAAGAACAGACTTTGATTTCATTGATATTTCAGTGTTATTTTTTTCTGTATCATTGATGTCCACTATAATCTCTCATTACTTTCCTTCTCTGTTTGCTCTGGGTTTAATTTGCTCCTTTGTCCTAGTTTCTTAAGGTGGAAGCTTCAGTTATTGATTTGAGATCCTTTTTTTAATGTAAGCATAAAGCTACACATTTTCCTGTTAGCATGACTTTAGCTACAACCCATACGTTTTCGATGTTTTTTTTTTTATTTAAAAATGTTTTTCAATTTCCCTCATGATTATTTTCTTTGTCTCATTGGTTATTATGAAGTGTCTTATTTAATATCCAATATTTGTGGATTTTCCAATTTTGTTTTTGTTGCTGATTTTTAATTTAATTCCTTGCAATTGAATGTTTTTCCTAGTAAGTTCAATATGTCTTCTCACTGTCTTTGGCCACCATTTTTAAAATAAGAACTTAGTCATTCATTGTATTTATGTCACTCTATATGTGATGAGTCATTTTTCTCTTGCTGCTTTCAAGCTTCTCTTTAGATTTCTACAGTACAACTATTTGTATTTATCCTACTTGGAGTTCCTAAAACTTATGGAATCCATAGATTAATATTTCTCATCAATTTGAGGAATTTGGGCCATTCTCCTCTTCAAATATTTTTACATCCTCTCTCACTTTTTCCTGCTGAGAATCCTGTTACATGAATGTTGGTGTGCTTGGTGGGTTCTTACGGCTCTTTAAGGTTCTGTTTAGTTTTCCTCTTCTTCCCTTCCATCTCCTCTTCCTCCTCCTCCTTCTCTTCCTCCTCTTCCTTCTTCTTCTTCTTTTCTTCACATTAGATCATTTCTATTGATTTATATTCCAGACCGCTGAATCTTTCTTATCATCTCTAATATTATTTTGAGCCCCTCTAGTGAAAATTCTATTTGACTTACTGTATTTTTCAACTCTAGATTTTCCATTTGGTTCTTCTACAAATATAATTTCTATCCATATATTGATATTCTCTATTTGGTGAGTTATTGTCATCATATTATGTCTTAATTTTTAAAGTGTAATTTCTTTTGATTTTTGAACAAATTTTTACCAGCTGGATTGAAGTTTTTTGGTGCTAAGTCCATCATTCTAGAGGACCTCTTGGAGACAGTTTCTATTGACTGCTGTTTCCACTTCAGTATTTCTTCAGATGTCTCATAATCTTTTATTAGGAACTAGACACTTGAGATAATGTATTGTAGTAACTCTGGATTCTTACTTCTTCTCTAGGAGTTGTCATTATTTTCTTTTTGTTGTTGTTGTTATTGTTGTTGTTGTTGACTTGCCTGTATGTATTCTGTAGAGTCTTTCTTTACTTCAGTGTGTGACAGCTGATATGTTTGATAAGTTGCTTTGTTCTTGCTGTTTTTATTTCTGAGCTTGGCATTCTTCCATTCCCCTTAGCTCAGAGTAGCTTACTTGTTGATCAGAGGTAGTACTCACACACACTGAGCAAGTAAGACTTTTACCCTTTGTTGATGGATCTCTGCATGGATTGGGGAATGCATTAAAGTTCAGGGAGTTTAGAAATCTGCATCAGCTTTTACCCTCTACTGAGCCCGTTTGTGTCTTCTCTGCATGTACACAGGCTCTCACATTGCTCAGGGACGTGTAGAAGCCAGCATCTTCTCTAGTCTCCCCTGAGTGTGTGCTCAGCCACTGAGCTTGATCACAGACTTTCAGACCTTTGGCACGATATGATGGATTTTTTTTTTTTTTCCTCAGCCCACTATGCCTATCTAGGTCCCTAGATGTCCCTGTCAAATTTCTGGCTATGTTTCCAGTCTATTGCCTGTCCCAGCCAATACCACAACCTCAAAATGACTGTGTTATTGGCCTTTTCCATTTGTCTGGTTATGCAATCTCCTCTGTTTTCCATGATTTCAGGGGCATGGGATTTTTTTGCCATGCTCCAATCCAAATCAAGTCAGCCTCCTCTGGCAGAAAAGCTTGCCCTGCCCTGATAGACCTCCTGCACTAATGAAACTGAAGGGTTGATGGGAACAGCCCCAGGCTAAAAACGCAAGGAGTCAAACTGTCCCCAGCCAAGTTTCAGTAGGCTTCCTTGAATCAACATTTCTCAAATTTTTTTTTTGGCCACTTTGGTCCATTTTCAGTGCCTCAAAGTTGTTTTTGACAATTTTGTCCAGTTTTATAGTTGTCTTAGGGGAACAAATTTGCTCAGCTTCTCACTGCCATTCTGGAAATCCCACCTCTTCAGCATAATTTTACGTTACTATGTCTCTATTGCGTGCTGTTTTGCTGAGACCGCTAACCAGAGGCCCCACCCTTTTCTAGCCAGGAGATACACTTAAGACACAAGCTGAGCCATCAGACTCTTGGCTCAAATTTTAAATCTTGATGGGAGTGATACAAAAATGGAAAATAAAACTTTGCAATTCATTCATTTTAGCCACACCTTGACAAGATTCTCAATTATCTCCTGCTGTGCACATTTCCAGCGCTCCCTGGTTCCCATCCCCCGCAAAGCCTGTTTCTCTAACCTTTCATCAACTGCCACCCCCCCCCCCGCCCCCGCCCCCGCCATGTTCATCCAAAAAATACCTCTCCTGCTCACATTAACCAGTGCCTGTTTGTGTTGCTTGCAAACAAAGAACTTGACTGATACAACTTTTCAAAAGAAGGGAATCTTTAAAGACTCCAGATAAGAGGCCAATTATTCACTTGACAGTTTTTGGAATTACCGCCATGCACACGTGCCGGTGGGAAGCTCCTGAGCCAGCGGTGCGCTGTGTGTCTGATGAGATCCCACTGGAGGGGCCCAGTCTGCACCTGTCACCAGCCACAAAGAGGATCCAATTTTTATCCATTTCATCTGGAGAACCATCTGGGCTGGGAATAGCAGTAATAATAACAAATTATTGTCACTAGATTTCCTCATAGATAGTACTTCTTTTTTGTTGCTCTTGTTAAAAACAAGTTTTCAAGTCTGCTGGTGGATAAGCAGCCAGCAATAGTTGTAAAGCCTGTTGTGGTCTGTTCTGAGACTGGCTTGGGACTGGGCCTAGAAACAGGGCAGAGAGAGACTTGGCTGCTGATCATCGTTTCTGGAGGGCAGGAATTTGGGAGGAAAGCCCCAGAAGGCTGTGATATGAAATAGTCCTACTGAAAACCATGCAAGGGAAAGTTGGGCAGTATTGGCTTACTAGTTAACATTATATATGAAAAATGAGGTTTTGCTTGATGTGAGTGGGATGTGAGTGAGAAATTAGCAATCCGTGATGTTAAGTGGTATCGATAAAAGTAAGTTATCTTAAGGGAGAGGATAGTCCTTTTGTATTTCATGCTTCTCAGGGTACATCACATCTTCCTTTGGCTTCATACATTTCGTGTTATATAGACTAACAAGAGCACCTTCAGAGGAGAATAATCAACATGGCTAATTGTTGTAAATTACCAAGTGATGAACAATGACAGGAGCAGGGGGCATTTTCTTTATAGATGAGAAAATGAGGAGGTGGGAATAGAAAAAGAAAGCATGGTAGACATTGTTTAAAATCTGCAGGTCTGACAGGTAGAGGAAGGATCCAATTTGTTCTCTCTGCTCCCAGAGACAGATCTAGGATCACTGGGCAGACATTACAAAAAAGACACATTTTAATTCCATATACCCTCTATGTGAAATGCTTAAATACATTTTTCCAAAGGACATCTAGAAATGAACTTTCACCTCATGATTCCAGTCAAAGAATGTATTATTGTCACACTAAAGTTGTTAATTCATAAATACTGACACTGATAAATGGCAGGTCAGGTGATGGCTATACCACTCGTGTGTGTGTGATTTTGTTTACTTACGCTTTTAAAAGTTAAGCTTAGCAATTGTATTACAGATTGTAACCTATAGTAGTAAATGTGTCTTATATTTTGAAATTAATACAGTCCAGAACCTATTTATAAAAGAACTGTGTATATTTCAAGCATGTACTTGCTTAAGAGTGTTGAAGGGTTCTTAAAGGATTTGCATAACCATGTGTAAGAGCTCTGAGAAATGGAAGAAGATAAACTAATAAAACCTTAAAGAAGAAATCAAATAGCTGACAGGTGAAAGACTAACAGTAAAGTTGGCAGGAAGTGGAAATCAGAAGGGCAAATAACCCTGCAACTGTCAGAAGAAGTGGAGAATAACCCATCAGCTGTAATCAGTGCAGATGGGTGCAGCCTAGAAACTTAGAACTGTGTGCACTGCATTCACATTGGACTGTAGGGCCCTACTGCATATCATCATTTAAATCAGTGGTCCCCAAACTTGGTACCAGGGACCGGTTTGTGGAAGACAATTTTTCCAAAGACAGTGGAGGCGGTGGAGAGGCAGTGTTCAGGTGAGCTTGATGGTGAAGGGCAGGGGGTTGGATCAGGGGTGGGGGGCAGGAGGCAGAGCTCAGGTGAGTGAACTCACGGCCAAGGTGTTGGGGACCTCTTGAATAATCATCTGCAAGTCACAGGAGTAAGACTCAGGACCACAGCTAGCAACACCTTTGAGTGGATTAGGAAAGTCACCCTACTGGGCAGATGCAGCCCTGTAGGTGAATCACTTAGCAGAACATGGTGTAGAGTCCTGCTTTCTCACACTGCTCGTGCGGACCATCTTTGGGCAGGGAATGGCTGTATCGACAGGCCTGAAGCATCTTGACGGGATCTATTCCTATAGAACTCTGTATCTGGACTCTTTAAAGGTGGGGTTAAATGAACAAAGTTATCCATTTTTGTTTGGAATAGACTATGTCATACTATACATACAAAGAATAGTAAGAACGAACTTACAGAATTACCCAAGTTTGAAATGTAAAGCTTTAGGAGAAAGTGGATTTCCCATAATTAGAGGGCCCCGGGCACAGGTCTGGTCATAGGAAATAAGTCAACGGTCTAGCTCCTACAACTAAGATCTGAAGTCTCAGTGGAACTGGGGGCAAGGGTGGGCAGCCTGTGCCAGAGGTTTTCAAATATTAGTGTGCATCAGAACCTCCTGGAGGTTACAAGCGTGTATTGCTGGCCCCCACTCCCAGAGTTCCTTCTTCAGTAGATTCTAACAGTTCCCAGGCCATGCTGATGATGCTGGTCTAGAGAGCATAACTTGAGCCTGGCCTATAGCCATTTGCCAATTTTAACAAGGGTACGAATCACTTGAAGATCTTGGTAAATTATAAGTCCTAATTCTGTGGGTCTGGGGTACGGCCTGAGATTCTGCATTTCCTGGACAAGTCTCCAGGTGCTGGCTCAAGGACCAGGTTTTGAGCACCAGAGGCCTCAGACTGGTTCCATGGCAGATGCTGAGCCTGAAGTCATGTGACAAATTAGCTCAGCTGTAGCAACTAGAGGACTGTTGGGCAGGAAGCCAGGTAGCTCATTCATTCATTCCATAGATAGGAGTGCCTACTGAGTGCCAGGTGCTGGGGACACAGCAGTGAACAAGCAAAGCTCTCGCTTTCATGGAGTTCACATTCCTGAGAGGAAAGTCTCGTTCACAGCTCATTCCCCAATCTCTCAGAGGGTTCAGTGTTTCATATCACAGCTTATCCAAGGAAGGAGAATACAAAAGACTATGGAAAAGCAGAATAACCTAAAGTACTTTTCATATTAAGAAATATAAAATTTCTTAGACTTGTGAATAAATTATTCAAAAAAGTTCATATATTTAAATAGGCTACTGACTTTTACTTTCTGTGAATAATTTCTGACAAAATGTAAGATGCATCTTAATGCCACTGTCGTGTGGAGATATAGACATAGTTAAAACCTGGACATTGACTTTATTTTTTAACACATTTTATTTATTTATTCCGAGAGAGAGGGAAAGGGAGGGAGAAAGAGAGAGAGAAACAGAGAAGTGTGAGAGATCAGTTGCCTCTCACAGGCCCCCAACTAGGGACCCACAACCCAGGCAGGTGCCCTGCCTGGGAATTGAACCAGCAGCCTTTCGGTTTGTAGGCTGGTGCTCAATCCACCAAGTCACACCAGCCAGGCTGGGCACTGAATTTAACTTGGGATGGTTCAAAAATAGAGATCAGGTCAATATTTGAAGGGAGTGAACGGGAGTTTTCCACTGATTTCTACCTTCCTCCCAGGAACTATGGGTAAGTGGGAAGGGAACATCCCATGGCTTGCCCAGGTGAGGCAGTGAAGTGTAGTGCCCAAATGCATGGGTTCAAACCCTGTCCCCATCACTTACAAATTTCATATCCCTGGTTCTTAGTTCTTATCTGAAAAGGAGAAATAAAGTTTACAAGTGGCTAACAGAAAGAGTGAAATAACATTTATATGGCTCAGAGTAAACTCTCAGTCAATAGCAATGTAGCAGGGTAGAGGTAGACCAGAAAGTCAGGGTAGTCCAGGGCTATTTTTGAGAGATGTGTAAACAGGGCAGAGGGCTACGCATAGCTCGGGCCACTAACACTCTCCTTGGTCAGCTTCCCAGAAGGAGGCTGGGAATGCAATAGGAGAAGTTTGTTGGAATAAAAAGAAAGACGCCACCAGATAATAAAGGACTGAGTTAGACTGAGCATGAGAGAGCTCCACGGCTACGACTGGTATGGATTCTTTCCTACAGCTGCAACAATGAGATTTTATAATAGGTATGCAAGAACAGCTTTCAAATGTGTGGTGCTTTTAAATATACCTAAAACTACAATACCCATTTCTGGTGAAGTTGTAACACAACCACTATACCCATAAGTTTCTGGTGGCAAATTGGTACTAACTTTCGGGAAAGTAATTTGGTAGTGTGAATGAGAAGTTATAAAAATATTTATACTCTCCCACTTGGTTATTTTTCTTTTGAAAGTTTATTCTAAGTAAATAATCCAAATGAAGGAAAATGAGGAAGGTGATTATTTTCATTACCTATATTTGAGAAGATAAAAACAGAAAGCAGCTACAATGATTTAATTTTTATTGAGATATAATAGACATAAAACCTTGTATAAGTTTATGGTGTATGTGCTGATTTGATCCACTTATATATTGTAATATGATTACTATATAGTACCTTTATCTAACACCATTATCATGCCACCTAATTACTGTTGTGTGTGTGGTGAGGACATTTGTGGTCTGGTCTGGTAGCAGCATTCAAATACATGATACAGTATTATTAACTTAATCACACTGCTGTGCATTAGATCCCAGAACTTATGCATCTTCTGACTGTAAGACTGTACCCTTTTGACTAACATCTCACCAATTTCCCCACCCCCTAGACCCAGGTAACCATCATTCCACTCTATTTCTATGAGTTTGGCTTTTTTAGATTCTATATATGACATCATGTAGTATTTGTCTTTCTCTGTCTGACTTATCTCAGTGTAATGTCCTCAAGGTCCATCTATGTTGTTACAAATGGCAGAATTTTCTTCTTTCTCATAGCTGAATAATATTCCGTTGTGTGTATATACCACCAAATGTATCCATTTTTTCCCCCATTCATTTGTTGATGAACACTTAGGATATTTCCCTATCTTTGCTATTGTGAATAATGCTGCAATAAACATGAGAATGCAGATATCTTTTTGATACCCTATTTTCATTTCCTTTGGATATATACCCAGAGGTGGAATTGCTGGGTCCTGTGGTAGCTTTCTTTTTAATGTTTTGAGGGAACTCCATACTGTTTTCCATAGTGACTGGACCAATTTACACACCCACAAATAGTGTACAAGGTTTTCCTTTTCTTTTTAGTTTGATGTAGTCCCAGTTGTTTAGTTTTGCTTTTGTTGCTTGTGCTTTTGGTGTCATATAAAAATAATGTTGCCAAGAGTACTGTCAAGGAGCTTTTTTACTATATTTTCTTCTAGGAGTTTTTTGGTTTTAGGGCTTATGTTTGAGTCTTTAATCCACTTGCAGTTACTTTTTGTGAGTGGCATGACATCGGGTTTAATATCATTCTTCTGCGTGTGCTTATCTAGTTTTCACAACATCATTTATTGAAGACACTATTCTTTCCCCATTGAGCATTCTTGGCTCCTTGTCAAATATTAGTTGACCATGTATGTGGGTGTTTACTTCTGGGCTCTCCATTCTGTTCTGTTGGTCTATGTGTCTACTTTTATGCCAGTACCATATTTTTTTAGTATTATTGCTTTGTAGCATAGTTTGATATCAGAAAGTGTGATACCTTCAACTTGTTCTTCTTTCTCAGGAATGTCTTGGCTATTCAGAGTCTTTTGTGGTTCCATATAAATTTGAAGATTTGTTTTTTCTATTATGAGCAAAGTGCCATTGGAATTTTGATAGGGATTGCACTAAATCTACAGATAGCTGTGGATGGTTCTTCTTTTCTGTAATAAATAGCCTGTGTTTGCAGCTGGGCAGCTCCCTCATTCTGCTTGCTTCCCACAGAAGCTTGGGGATCCAAAGGCCTCTTTTCATTTTGTTCTGCTTCTGTCTCTTTCAATTCAAGATGCTTCTGCCAGTATAATTCTTTTGAAAATTGTGTGGGTTTTTGCAAATCTTATTAGAGTTCTCTTCCTTGGCAAAACCATGAAGGGTCTTTGTGACAGACCCTTCCCAGTCTTAGTCTTGCTGTAAGGCAGCTAAGGGCAATATCCCTAAGAGCCCAGGTCTATCATTTAAGAGGTGTGACCTACAGAGCATGGCCTTAAGGTCTTTTTTATCTGGATGATGGTGTCTTGAGATACCATCTTGAATTTTTTTGAAATCTTTAAAAAGCGTTTTAAACTCATCCCCCTGGCTTCTTTCTTCTCCTCTGACCACTTTTTTCTCAAAATTTTTTTCCCTGAGGCTCCTTTTTTACTTTAAGAACCCTCTACTGACTGAAAATGTCACCTTGGGCCCTTTGTATTTTCTCCAAATTCCAGTTGGAGATGTAATAGTTGGCTTTTCAGTTTACCTGTTTGTATCTCTCCCCTCTTATTTTATTCTAGGAAACCAGAAGAGGTCAGGGGGCATCTCCAACTTTCTGCCTGGACATTTTCTTGGCTAGATCATGGAGTTCATTGGGTGCATGTTTTTACTTTCAGCATTACTGCAGGCGATGGTTATGCTGACTTCCCACCACTACCTAACAAAGGTTTCCCTTTCTTCTGCTTCTTATAACATTTTCCTCCCTTTCCTTTCAGCTTTTGCTGACAGAATTCTCAAGGCCTTTGTCTGTTGCCCAGTGTCAAAGCCAATACTACATGTGTTACATTTTAATTAGAGCAGTCCCTCATTTCCAGGTACCAAAATTCACTTTGGTTACTATTGCTGTGTGGAAAATTGCCTCAGAAGTTAGTGGCTTAAACTAATGATTTTATTTTGCTTATAATTTTGTGCATCATAAATTTGAAAAGGGCTCAGCTGAACAGTTCTCACTTGAGATTGCTCATGCAGTTGCAAAAGATGTCAGCTGGGGCTGAAAAACCCCCCCACATCAGATGACTTGACTGGGCTACATGTCCAAGATGGCTCACTTGCAGGGCTAGAAGTTGATGCTGGCTGTCAGCTGCAAGCCCAGCTGGGCTGTCCATCAGAGTGTCTGTCTACATGTGGGCTCTCCAGGATGGCAGTCTCAGGACACCTGTCTTGTTACATGGTGCTACTTTCCTCTAGGGCTCGCATCCCAAAACAACCGGGCACAAGCTGCATGGCCTCTTCTGACCCAGTTTTGAAAGTTATACAGCATCTCCTCTACTGCATTCTATTGGCTACAAGGAGGACAGTAAGTCATTGCAGATGCTAAGGGAGAGACACAGATACCACCTCTCTCTGAGAGGAGTGACAAAGAATGTGTGGGTTTATTTTCAGCTGGCATACAACATATTAATTCCTCTAAGAAGAAGTACAAGAAGCAGAATATAGAATTGCATGAATAGTGTCATTGAAGCAATACACAAAATATGGGTGTGTGAAAAACACTGGGAAGAAATGCAAAGATTATTATAATTATTTGTCTCTATTTTATAATAGGAAAGAAAAAAGATGTTTTTGTTTTCTAATCTTTCCTTTTTCTTATAGTTTCCACTTAGAGTAGCCGTGAAAATCCCTAGAAACTGGGTTTGGGGGTGAGCTGGGACATTGATAACATGACTGATTGGACATGGAGGCAGCCCCAGCTGTGGTGGGGATCAACCAAGCAGTGGTCACCAGGCTTTTATATGACACTCCTAGGGCAGTTTAATTCAGGGCCAGGAAGAAGCCCAAAGGTGTTTTCTTCTTAGTTGCAGGCTCCAGAATTCCCAAAGTAGGTTCATATATTCCATTACAATCAGATTCTATCTCCCACATGAAACAGTTAACAAGAAAAAAATAGATCAAATGGTAAAACTGGAAAATGGTACATACCTGTCCAAATGGAATGTGCTTACATTCAATCACACAATCAATCAGTGCAGAGTCAGAGCCACCCATGTGTTACACACCAAACCCCATCACAGCTTGTCCTCATATTCTGATATCCAGAGAGCCTTCTTGACCTGCTTTTGCTCACATAGCAGGGTCTGGATCACAAATCAAAGGAAAAGAACTGTTATGGACTACACCAAGTACTCCCAAAATTCATATGTGGAAGCCCTAATCCCCAATGTGACCATATGAGGAGATAAAGTGAATGAGGTCATCCAGGTGGGGCTGTAATCTCATAGGGCTGGTGTTCTTATAAGAAAAGGAGACAGACCCCAGAGAGTTCTCTGTCTCTCTGTGCCTACCCAGAGGAAAGGCCGTGTGACAACACAGAGAGATAGTAGCCATCTGCAAGCCAGGAAAAGAGGCCTTGGGAGTAACCCAACCTGCTGACACTTTGGTTTTGGACTTCCAGCTTCTAGAATTGTGGGGACATAAATTTCTGTTGTTTAAGCCATCCGGTCTGGGCTACTTTGTTATGCCAGCTTGAGGCCCTTCAAGCTGGTTTTGGGTGTCCTTTTGACATGTCCTTGTCATTTATTGAGCACTTCTTTACTTTCTGGCACAATAAGAGGTTACTTCATCTCATGCATTCCCTGCCTGTGGTAAACAGAACAAAGCCACCTGCTGACCCTGCCCCATCCCAAGACGTCTGCCTCTTAATTCTCCAAACCTGTGAGTATGTAACCATGAAGGCCAGTTTGCATGCCACCTCATGAATCATGAGATTCATCCCAGGGATGCAAGGATGGTTCAACATACGCAAATCAGTAAATGTAATACATCACATAAACAAAAGCAAAGACAAAAATCATATGATCATATCAATAGATGCAGAAAAAGCATTTGTTAAGGTACAGCACCCATTATGATAAAAACACTCAGCAAATTCGGAATTGAGGGAGCATTCCTCAACATAATAAAGGCCATATATGAGAGACCTACAGCCAACATCATACTCAACAGGCAAAATCTAAAATCTTTTCCACTAAGATCAGGAACAAGACAAGGTTGTCCACTTTCACCACTTCTATTCAATATAGTATTAGAAGTATTGGCCACAGTGATTAGACAAGAAAAGGAAATAAAAGGCATCCAAATTGGAAAGGAGGAAACAAAACTATCATTATTTGCAGATGACATGATAGTGTACATAGAAAATCCTATAGACTGCGCCAAAAAGCTGCTCAACCTAGTAAATGAATTTGGCCAAACAGCAGGATACAAAGTCAATATCCAAAAATCAAAGGCATTTCTGTATACCAACAATGAAACAGCAGAAGCAGAAATCAAGAAAAAAATCCCATTCGATATAGCAAAAAGAAAGATAAAATACCTAGGAATAAACCTAACCAAAGAGGTAAAAGATCTGTACACAGAAAACTATACAATGCTGAAGAAAGAAATCAAAGAAGACACAACCAAATGGAAACATATACTGTGTTCATGAATCGGAAGAATTAACATCATCAAAATGTCCATACTACCCAAAGCAATTTACAGATTCAATGCAATACCTATTAAATTACCAATGGCATATTTCACAGCCATAGAACAAACACTTCAAAAATTTATATGGAGCCATAAACGACCTCGAATAGCTGCAGCAATTTTGAGAAAGAAGAGCCAAGTAGGAGGGATTACAATAC
>PVKU01002414.1:0-229536 GCA_004027475.1 Anoura caudifer
GTTCATGTAAATTATAGAGTTGAAACTAAAACCAAGTCTCTTGGAAGGCTAGAAGAAACCCACTGGAGAGGGAAAATAATAAAGAAGTTTGTCTACCTTAGCCTGGCCTCTAAGGGATCTAATTTTTTTAAAATTGAAACTTCCTTTTGAATGTCAGAGTACTTTCTACTGATTGCATCACTTATTTTTATTAGTTTTCTTATTCCAGAAGGTGAGAAATGCTATGGAAGGAGAGGGGGGACAAGAAAGTCTAAGGTGAATACTAGTAAGGTGAGTAGTTCTGTTCAGATTCCATTCCGTCTTGTACTAGCTGAGTGATTTGGGCAAGTTGCTCAGTGTCCCCTTCTGTAAATGGGGTAATAATAATAATTCTACCTCATAGATTTGCTTTGAGAATTAATTATGCAAACTACTTAGAATAGAATAGTACCTGGCATAATGTAAATGTCAGCTACAAATTACACACAATATTTGCTTTATAATCATTCATGTAAGATATTAAGATAATACACTTAACCTTCATTTTGTTTATGTAGTGTATCACATTAGTTGATTTGTGGATATTATTCCAAACTTGCTTCCCAGCAATAAATCCTACTTGATCATGGTGTATAATTTTTAAAAATGTATTGGTGGATTTGGTTTGCTAATATTTTTGAGGAGTTTTGCATCTATGTTCATGAGGGAAGATAATATATTGAAAATATTTTAAAATTTACTAATAGCACAAAATACTGTTTGCTCTTTGAAACTGTTTGCTCTTTACCTTTTTATTCTACATCTTTGCTTTTAATGTTTTGCTTATGAAGAATGTCTTACTAGATTAGTAAATATCTTAAGGCATAAATACCTGTAGGACAAGGATCTAAACCCATATTTCATTATTCCTCTCATGCAGTAAAAATAATAGCCTCTTAGAACGTACCATTAGATCATCATTATTTTGCCTTTTATGTGGCTTACTATCAGTTCATACTAAGAGCAGAACCATAAGCTTTCCTATTTCTTATTCCCTTGGATTTGCATTATTAAGATTATTTATTTCGAAGATCTTTCCAGGAGTAACTTGGAAAGTGGCCATTTTATTAGATTTATTATCATCAATTTATCAGATACTCATTCACGAGATCACAGACAAGCTGAATGATTTGGTTTCTTCTTCATGGCCCATAGATTTCTAGCGCCAGATGTCATGGTACATTTTTGTATCGTGACTTTGCATTTTGAATCTCTGTGTGTCTTTGCTGGCTGAGCAGCAGCAGTAGAGAGTTCCCGGACACTACTTGTACACTGGGATAGTGAACAAGTTTTTAACTGTACGCGAGAATGACTGCAAACTTCGTGACTATATCCCACCAAACCAGACGCAAGGAATCCCCAACTGCGAATTTCTCAGCCAGATCGCCAAAATGCCCCTGGGCACTTGCACACTGCCTAGTGTGAGGAGATGTAGGATGGAGAAGAAGTTTGTGTGGAAAGAAAGAGGGGTCTTACTTAACTGGTTGCAGTTAAATTACAAAAACATACCACCCTGTCAAACATTGGTAGAGTTCATTCAAGGGCCTTCAAACAGGCCCTGGCACATGAAAGAACCTGAAGTGCAAGCTTTGCTAGAGTTAGAGCGAATATATTTTTTGGTAGAAGACTATAAATGATGGAATTTGATAATTTCAGGTGTAAAATCCAGATGAACTTGAATTGCTCTAGCATGTAATTTCCTGAATATCAAGGCCAGGACAGTTTAATTTGCTTTTCACAGTGCCAGGAATGATACTAATCCTAGTGGATATTTAGCAGTTAGTTACCTGTTTATTAGTTTAGCTTATTCTATTCTTGATCTTTTTAAAGGGTTTATTTTAATAATGCCAAACAGTTGTATATTTCATTATTAATTAGCATATTCTGATATAACAATAAAAGGAGAATTTTTGTGATTTTGGACTGCCAGAGTAGACTTTTTTTTAAAAAAGATTTTATTTACTTATTTTTACAGAGAGTGGAAAGAAAAGAGAAAGAGAGGAAGGAGAGAAACATCAATGTGTGGTTGCCTTTCATGCACCCCCTACTGGGGACCTGGCCAGTGATCTAGGCATGTGCCTTGATTGGGATTTAAACCGGTGACCCTTTGGTTCGCAAGCTGGCCCTCAATCCACTGAGCCACACCAGCCAGGGCCAGAGTGGACTTTTAAAAGTTTTGATTCCCATTTGTGCACTGATAAGTACTAAGCATTAGGAGATCTTTGTGATTTTCTGCTAAATCAATTTCTTAATACTGAGCCATGAATATCAGTATATTTCTGTGTTTAACTGTCAGATTAAACAATTGAGTGGTATTGTTAGGATGTTTTACAGAAGAATTTTAAAGCTATATTTAAGACTTTTTCTTTCTTTCTTTCTTTTTTTTTTTTACTGCTGTTGTGCTGTGGACCTTGATTTTACAAAGCTTGTCTTTTAAAAATAACATTTATATTTATTCTCCAAATCTTATTGGGGATTATAGTTTATTAAAAGTTTCAAATCCTTAAATCACAAAAGATATAATAAAACTTACAAACAATATGTTAGGGATTAATTTCATCTGTTTAGGTCTAATATTATTTCTAATTCCTTTTTTTCTTTTGCAGAAAATATCTGCTGTTGAGCAGATATTGATATGTCATTATACTCTGTTATTTAGTAATTGCTTGCTCTGAAAGAAGTTAAATCTCTTACAGAAAAACTAGGCTGCCTTGGTGTTTTTTAAATGAATGCTCCAACTCCGAACTGATGAGTTCAGTCCACGTATTTTGAGCAGTCAACCATACTAAATGATTACAGATATGTTCTATGGCAGAAATATATTATTTACCCAAGATCTAAAGAAATGTTTGGAAATGAGAGGTACCTGATATTATATAACTTCATCGGGGGTCCTGTTTGCAAAAATAATTGAGATACCTGATGCTTCTTTTGATGAATGAAGATTCTTAAATGGTATTAAAAAAAAAAAAAAAACTAGTGAAAGGACAACCGTCAAATATAGTGAGAAAATAGTTCTTGTTTCTTTCTGGGATAAATCGTAGGCCAGTGTTGCAGGAGAATCTGTTGGGACTTAGAAGGGGGTCAGTATTCCTTCAGGCTAGGACATCAACATGTTCAGACAACACCTCATGTGCGTGGAACTTTTTGTTTTTAATCCTCACCCAAAGATATGTTTATTAATCTCAGAGAGAAAGGAAGGAAGGGAAAGAGAAAGAGAAACATTGATTGGTCCCTGACCAGCGGTGGAACCGGAAACCTAGATATGTGTCCCAACATGGAATCAAACCCCCGACCTTTTGGTGTATGGGGTGACTCTCTAACCAATTGAGCCACCTGGCTAGGACTTTATGAAACCCTTTTAAGCCTCCCCAATTATAAAGGGATTTCAGAAATTTTTGTTCACTATGTGAGCAAATACTAACTTAATGATGAATTAAGAATCAATTTGAACTAATTTGAATTCACCCATCACTCACTCAACAAATTCCGAAGAACTTTTACAGTCCTTCTTTTTCAGATTTTTAGAAAGAATTTTATGGTCTTGTTTGATCAACTGTTCAATCTTAAAAGGTCAAAATTGATCACATTCAGTTTAATACATCATCCAAACTGTGTACAGGAATTACTTTCGTAGAGCAAGCCTCCTCAACAAATTTACCTTCAGCTCGTACATGCCAAGGAACTCGCTGCTACTGGTGACATGGCAGTGAATAGTTAAAACAGAAGGATTGACTATTAGAGTAGACATTTATTTTTCATATCACCAAAAGTCAGATGCTTTGTTTTCTCATGGGAAATTGCTTTAAAAACATCTTTCCTCTGGGAATGACTTTGGAGTTCACACACCAAGGTTAATACAGAATGTCTTGGACAGTATTGGAGTTATTTTTAACACATGACAGAAGTCATGCTGTGGGAATTCTAAAATACAAAAGAGTAATTCTCTCCGCAATCATATCTTAAATAAAAATAGCTAATGTCCATAGCTTACATCCAATCTTGCTTTTTAAAATAAATGTAAAAATTCAATTCTATTTTGGGAAATATAAATTCATCATCAACATTTACTGAAATAAATGAAATTTGATGCAAGAAGTGTTTGATCAAATTAGATGGAATTAGATCTTGGTGTAGAAAAATGAGTTCAGTATCTTCCTTTCTCTTCTTTTCTTGCTACCCAGCTTCCAAATCTGTAAGAGTAGAAAGAAAGGATTTAAACATTTAAAAGGTGTTCCACAAATGCCAAAATAACAACAAAATCCAATATCCACTCTTTAAAAATATTGCAAATTTGTTGCTTTTTTTTGGTTTAAAATAAAACATGTTTGTGGTAGGCAGTTTTGAAAATAAGGCAAAATACAAAGAAGAAACAAAAAACATCCCATCTAAACCAGCAGCCAAAGAAAAGTACTTTTCACATATTAATGTACAACTTTGTACATTAATAGTTATTTCTATATGCAGGCATATGAAAATATTGGCCTTTACATATATTTGTGTGTGCATGCATCTGAAAATGTTGTGTTTAAGAACTTTGATTTATATTCTTTTTAATATTATTATTTCATTTAATTCCAGGATCAGGCATCCTGGTATATTTCATTCACTGAGGTACCCCCATGCCTGGCACACTGTAACCTGGCAATAATTATTTGTTGAACTTACCAGTACAGTATGACTTTCATTCACACATCAGTAAATATTCTTTGAAAACATGGTATTTAGTGGCTGCATAACAGTCCATTGTGCAGTGCCTTGCAGTCTATGTACAAACATACTATTACTGAGAATTAAGATTATTTCAACCTTTTTCAGCATAAAATTACCAAAATATTCCTTGTGCGCAATTCCTTTTTTGCACAACTTTGATTACTTGAAATAAATTAAAAAGCTAAAATTGTTTGAAATTCCTTATTCTAAAAAGGCCTCCGTAACAGTTAAATTAATTTATAACCTGCCTTCTTGGAAATAGTATTCCTTATTTCCTTGATGGATCTGTTCTCTGGCACTTCGTCCAGACAGTGTTGGAGGGATGGGTCCCATCTATGATACCGTTTTCCAGGATGGAGTGAATGCTCAGAGGTGGACCCATAACTTTACTCAGGCCACTGAAGTGAGAAATATTTACTTTTTCAGAACTACTGAGGAATTTATTCTCTTGACTTTTTGATGGAGAGGAGGAAGGCTACTGCTATGGGAACTGCTGGCAGTCTTATACTATGTGGGGAGTCAACTTTGGGGTACAGTGGACACTGTAGAAAGCAGAAAGGAGAGACAGAAAGAACCTGGACTGTTACACATTTGGACCAGGCCTCACTTGAAGCTCGACCTAACTTTAAACTTTCAGGTTTCAGAGCCAAAAAACTCCCTCTTTCCCAGTGTGAGGTAAGTTTTCTATTAGCAGTAATACAAATACCTTGATGCAATGAATCTCTCTCACAGTGTGTAAAGGGATTGTTTTCTCAAATCTACTGAACACTGGTTATGATTATAAATTGGCTGATTTCATAGTAAGCACATTATATCTCATTTTTGTTTCTTCAGTTGTTGTGAAGCAAACATTTTGCATACGATCATCAGCACAATTTTTTTCTTTTATGGTTCTAGTTCCTCGTGGGGCATTTCAACTACTGGGGTTCCATGGGATGTATTAGTATCCCTTTGTTTGCTTTTTGTATAACCCTTGTTTTGGAATAATTTTGGATCTGCACAGAAGTTGCAAAGACATTGCAAAGATTTCCTCTATGGCTTTCAATTTTCTTTCCCTGACATTGACATCCCACATAACCATGGTGCAGTTTGTCAGAACTAGGAAAGAGACATCTGTACAGTACTATTATACTAAACTACAGGCTCTGTTTGGGTTTCAGCAGTTTTCCATGAATGTCCTTTTTCTGTTCCGGGACCCAATCAGTTATATTTAGAGGAATTTTCCTCTTTTGTGAATTCTCTAAAGTATTCTGATTATTACAACCCATTTTTACTTGCCTAAATTGCTCATAACTTACAAAGTGCTAATTTATTCTTAACATTAAGAAAATTTGAGAAATAACTCCACATGGCAATACTTCCATTATTTTTGTTTTAGCTGTCTGTTACTCTGCTCAGCAATTACCCAAATGATTCAGAGAAGGTTGACTCAGTGAGTGGGCTAATTCTATGTTGTGGGTACAAGATGGATAAGATTATTTATGAAGTCTCCTCCAAACTTGCATTCACTTGGGGATGAGAAGGACTGAACTTCAAATACTGGAACATGTACCAGCTGTACGGTCCTGGGTAAGATACCTAAAACTTGTTTTCTGTTTTCTGTTTGTTAACCGTCACTGTATTAGGGAGGTGTGTAGGTGTCAGGAAAAAAATGCATGTTTTTTGATGTTGTGGCTCTTTGGTCAGCTCAGGCTTCTGTGGTTAGGTCCAGTGTTCCAAAAATATAGTTAGAATAATGCAGTTCTTTCATTAGCATTTATTTAAGAAGTTGCCATAATGGAGTGTAAAGTATATGTTGGATGCTATTCATTGCTTATCTGGATAATGCTGTTTATGTTCTATTTGTTCTCAAATTTTTAATGTATAAAACTGAATTTTAATTATTTATTTATGTCCTTCAAAGATTCCAAAAGAGGTTTAATGCTGGTTCCTGCTGCTAGGATCTTCCTCAAATCTTCCCCTTACACACATATACAGACACATATGTGTGTGTATATTGGAGTTTATGATTTCTAGTAGAAAGTTGGCTTGGAAGTTACTCGTTACATATAGAGTTGAAAGTTGTATCTAATGGCTTCAGATAAGCTGAAAATGTTATTTCTGCAGTGCATCTTTAATACATTTTTGTTTTCATGAATCCTGTTAGGTAACCATTAGAGTTTGAGGTAGCTTAAGATATTGAGAGGATGTTGGTCTGAAGACTTTCTTTGTCTCATATGTAGCATATGCTAATGATAGACAAATTTTCTAATTACTCCAGGTACTATCACTCCATATGATATAATTCATAGTATTTGACCCCAATAGAGATTTCCCTCTCTGCTTTACCTTTCAGTGCTTCCTACTGTGTTCACAGAGAATCGAAGTTATACCGCTGCAGTCCTAAGTATCCCAGAAAATAGATGAATCGAGTCGAAGGAATAATCTACTATATGCCATCTTACAACTCCCTTCCTCCCTCTAACTGATATGTAGTGGGATCCACTGGCTCTCAGGCCCTCTGCAAGGCTGACAGTATCAGGTGGGGAAAAATAGTAATATTTTCTGCCCTCATGTAGCTCACAGATAATAGGGGGAAGTTGCCATTAATCACAGAAGCACATGAGACACTGATTATAGGCTATGAAGGAACAGTTTTAGCTTCCCTAAGAGTAAAGCTCCTTCAAAATTTGCCTTTCTGAAAGGTAGGGTGTGGGCAGGGATGGAAGATGGTTAAAAAGAAAAGTAGAGTGGGGTGAGGAGGTTGGCATGCTGGGGTGCCTAGTCACTGTTTTTTCAAGGTCATTATCCCGGTAGGCCTCTGCCAGGGGGCCCATGTGACGGCCTTCCTGGGGAGCTGGCATCTGCCGGGGACCAGAGTATGAGTGTCAGAATGTCTGAAGTATAAATATGTAAGAATACATACACAATTTTTATACATAAATTCAGTTTTTGGCCCCCCTCCTGTAAAACCTACAATAACACTAACATGGTAAAAGCAAGAATGTACAAAATAAGTTGAGATAAAACAGGTGCTCACAGTCACAGTGCGAAGCTCTGGCGGCTTGGGTCCGAGGTGCTGAGTGGAGTTCCCGGGGAGGGGCTTGGATAGGCCACTCTCACTGCTTGGGGCACACACTTCCCTTGTAATGGTTCAGCTCCTTGCGTAACAAATGCTCAGCACTATTTTTGCCTTTCACCTCTAATTTGGTTTACATAAAAGTGAAAATTGTCGCAGATCTCTTTTGGTTAGTGAAAACAGGTACTAATGTAGGTCTTTCATGAAAGCAAAGTGGCAATATTCAAACTTCCAAAAAGTGAAGATACTTTGTATAACGTGGGTCCTCAACACAAATTGTTCTTAATACAATTTATCATTCCTTTTATTCTTTTTTAAATCCTCACCCTAGGGTATGTTTTATTGACTTTAGAGAGAGAGAATTGGTCGGGGGTGGAGAGAGAGAGAGAGAAAGAGAGAGAAGCATCACATTGATATGAAAGAAAAACATCGATCTGTTGCCTCCAATATCCGCCCTACCTGAGGATCTAACCCATAACCTAGGTATGTGTCCTGACTGGGGATCAAACTTGAAAACTTTTGGTATGTGGGATGATGCTCCAACCGAGTTACCTGGTCACAGTGAATTTTTCATTGTTACAATGTGTACTCAAACACATTCCCCTTCTTGAATTTCTAATTTCATTTGATGATTCTGTTCAATCAGTCCCCCAAGCCTACTCATTCCCTTTCACCTATATCCAACCCGTCATCAAATCATGATGATTCTAATTCCTACATCCTTACCTCTGCATGTAAAAATTATATAATTAATACATAATTGTTATTAAACATTATACAGTGCAGAAATATAAGGAATAAAGAGATAAAATTCCTCTTCAATCTCCCTGTCCATGAAACCCAAACTCCACAAGGAAACTGTCCACATGGCAAAGAGCTTCCCATCAGCTAGCCTTTCGGTCTAGGGCTTTCCACACCCGCAGCATGATCTGCTCTGGGTAAGATGGGCTCAGAGAAGTAGACTGCATAAGCATAGATGATGGGGTCTGCAGAGCTTCACGTCTGGGAAAGCCAGGGCATGATGTAAGAGAGTGATCTTGGGCTTCAGGTGGCTATGTTGCACTGACCCTGAGAGGGAAGGAAGGTGCTCCTAGCCTGATGGAGAGGTGGTGCAGCTAGAAGAGGGCCAGAGGGGTCCTTCTGAAGGTCAAGGTCCAGGGCAGGAGCTGCTTCCCTAAGGGTAGTACTAGTTTCTAATATACTAGAAGTTTTCATTTGAATTAGTTTAGATATTGAGTAGGAATGAAACTATAAATTATTTAAATATTTTCTATCAAATATTTGAGTTGTTACTATAAACTGGATCCCATGCATGTACTGAAAAAACACCTGGTGAATCAGATCCAGTTCCTGTGTTCAAGGAGTTCTCATTCATATGGAGCATCTTCTGATTTCACATAGGTCTTTGGCAATGTGGCTGTGCAGGCAGTACATGATACAGTAATATGAGTAATTTAGATTTAGTGATGGCCATACGTCTATAAATATTCTAAATGAACATCCTTTATCAGAATAACATGTAAAAATTATTTTGGAGCTTAAAGTAAACGTGTAGTCTATTGTTATTCTTACATAAATTTCATCCTTAAGTGACACTGGACTTCATTGCTGAAGTCCATTATTTAGAGTGCACTGCCCTCTGGTGGTTAAAATAGAGTTTTTGTTTGTTTTTTTTTTGTGTGGTTTTTTTTAAGTTTATCCGAGGCTCCCTAGAGAGGAAAGATTCGTAGGTCTTTCCTGATGAGCTTTTTGACATTCTGAATTTTCTCACTGACATTTATTTTCCTATTTATTTTTTTGAAAAAAGTCCCATTGTTTTTGAAGTTATGTTAAAAGCACAGCAAATAACCGTATTCTGAGAATTCCAGCACCAATTCCAATGAGATTTGGGGAGAAAAACCAGATTTTTTTTTGATTTATCAGATAAAGTAAATATGAAAGAATGAACCAGAAGCAGGAATGTTCTACCTAAAAAAGGGGAACCTCTCAATAAAACATGAATACACAGGTATAATTAAACAGAAGTTATTATAAAAAGATGATAATTTAAAAAGAGGTGATGCAACTATTAAAATAAAAAGATAAATGACATAGAACCAAAAAAAATTAGAGACAGTAATAATAACTTTTTTTTATTATAATGTAGCATTTTAAGGCTATTGGTCTATTTATCAAATGATATTAGAATAACTATTTGATTATAAAACCAAATTTAAATTTATACCTCACAGCTTAGATTAAAACAGAGGCTCGGATACATGAAACAGACTGACATCTCAGAGGGGAGGTAGGTGGGGGGGACTGGAAGAGATTAGCCAAAGAACATAGATGCATGTGTGCAGAGCCCATGGACACAGACAATAATGTGGTGAAGGCCAGGGGGTAGCGGCGGGGACTTGGTGGAGGTAAAGGGGGTAAAATAGGAAACATCTGTTATAGTATCAACGGTAAAAACATTTACTAACAAAAAAAGAAAATAATAAAATATTGTTACTGGCAAAAAAGAAAACTTTGTGTATTGAAATTCAAATAAAAAAATGGAGCTAGGAAAAGCACAGAGATTTAATCATGTGATCTTAGGGTGTTAATGACCTTAGGTATGACACCAAAGAAACTAACAGGAAAATTTTTATAGGTTTGTTTTATATCTATATATATACACACACATACACACACACACATATATCTATAACAAAGTAAATGGCATCACAAAACAAACAAAAATAGAAAAAATGACAATCAATGATAGAAATAGGTACTATCTAACATGCTCTACAAAGTCTGTTCAGAAGGTATCCAGCCATATAATATGAAAAACAGACATTTATTGAAGAAGATACAAGAAACATTGTACATAGGATGACAGCTTATTCCCCTTCGAAGTAGGCAACTCGGACCTCACACGGTTCTCCCAGCATCTCTTCCACTGTTCACAACATGTTGCAAAATCCTTTGTTGGAATTGCCATCAGCTGCCCCATTGTATTTTCCTGAATCTCATCGTTGGTTTGAAATCTCTTCCCTTCCAAAGGTGATTTTAGTTTTTGGAAAAGCCAGAAGTCACAGGGCACCAATACTGGTAGGGGAAGGGATGCTGAGTCACCTGTGCAATTTGATGTTTCGCAAAAAATCTCTGAATGAAATATGATGCATGAGTGGGTGCATTGTCATGATGAAGCTGCCAATCACCAGTTGCCGATAGCTGTGGCCTTGTGAATCATCTGAATAGTTTCTGCAGAGGAATGTTTAAGCTTAACACAAAATTTGATGGAGATGCTGCTCTACTCAATCAGTCATTTTGAATGTGACAGGTACACAGTACACATGCTCATTCAGTGGTATCTACTGCCCCTGCTGACTAGTACAGTGAAGTCATCATTGTTCATGCATGTGCATTTCAGTCCACTCTCCTTGGAGGCCAGGTTACATTGTTGTTGCAAAAAAATTCTTGTTTTATTAACAATGGTTTGACTTTTTCCAGACAGACCTCGTATAAAGAACTTACACACTCAAAAAGTAGGAGAAGGAAACATTCATAAAGAACTATTAAAGGTGAATGAACAAAAAGTGATTTTTCTATTTTGTAATTAAGAAATGCAAGTGAAAATACTAATGCTAGATTATTTGTCATAGCAGATTGACTAGGGAGGAAAAATTGACAAAGTTCTGAGGCATGTTTGGGTAATAAATCACCTATACTAGCAATAAAGTATAATAAAATTTTTTTGAAGATAGTAAGTCATTATGTATTACAAAGTAAAATATGAATATACTTTAAACAGAGTGACTTCATTTACAGTAATTATCTAAGAAGACAGTCACAAAACTGCACAAAAATATATAGTTCAGTGAATTTATAAAACTGGTCAAAATCTTTATTTTCTTTTTTATGTTTTTGTACATTAATCTGAATTCCCCTTATATCAATTAATGTTTATTGGGTGCCTACTCACAAATAACAAGTATTGTGATAAATGCTGGGAATTCAATGAACAAGACAGACTCAGCTCAGCCCCTGATTTTGGAGAGTTTTGTTTTTTCAACTTTAAATATGAGAATAAAGCAATATAATTAATTAAACTTTGGCAAATAGTTTTAAAGGATTAACTACAGCTTTAAGTTGTTCAGTGAATATTGATACTGTTAAGCATATAAAACATAAAAAGTCTCTGCAAACTATGATCAGCAGATTTTATAGGATTTTGTGTTATAATTACGTATTTTATATAATGCCTGTTTCTCTCCTAAATCATAAGATCTCTTAAGACCCTAACCGTTATCACTGTTTTGCCCAGAGTTTCTGTGTAGAAATTATTTGGTAGATATATGCCTTGGGGGTGAGATAAAAACAGAAAAAAAAAAACCCACTTTGATTTAAAAACAAATGACTGTTTTTAATTATTATGTACTTTTTACCTTTTTTATTATTGACACTATTATAGATGTCCCCCATTTTCACCCCTTTCCTCCCCCTCCACCCAGCTCCGCCCCAGCCCCAGGTTTTACTGTCTTGTTGTCTGTGTCCATGGACTATGATGTATGAATATGTGATGTACTCACCCCAAAGCAGAATTATTCTTTGGAGGGTGGGCTCCTTGTAGTACAGGCTTCCCCACTAGGTGAGTGTTCTAGGAAGCCACCTGTATCAGTGCACCAGCTGGCATCAGTGTACCAGCTGGCGTTGTTGAGAGAGGCTACATGTGGCTTCAGTGAATTTTTCTTTTTGAGGACTTTCAGTGCATTTGCTCATTTCATGATGGATGATTTACAAGCACACCTGCCCACACGGCACCGAGTGTTCAGCAGTTTTTGACCAAAATGGCATGACCCCATGCCCCACCTTCCCTATTTACCTAATCTCACCCTGAGCAACTGTTTGTTTTTGTTTGTTTGTTTGTTTGTTTTTCCACATGAAAAAAGTCCTCCAAGGGACATTTTACTGATGTGGAACAGGTGAAACAGTAAATGGCAGAAGCACTAAAAGGCGTCAAAATCAACGAGTTCAAAAAGTGTTTTGAGCAGTGGAAAAGATTTTTCAATAGGTGAATTGCATCTAATGGAGAGTACTTTGAAGGTGACTGAAATTTAAACATGTAAGAATAAATATACAATAAATATACAATTTTTTATAAATAAATTCCAGGTATTTGGGGAGGGATGCCTCCTCATATGTTCTTTGGCTAATCTCTTCTAGTCCCTCCTACCCCTCTTCCCTCTGAGCTCTTTTAGTCTGTTCCATGTCTCCATGCCTCTGGTTTTATTTTGTCTGTCAGTTTATTTTGTTCATTAGATTCCACACATGAATGAGATCGTATAGTATTTGTCTTTCTTTGACTAGCTTACTTCACTTAGCATAATAATCCCTAGGTCCATCAATGCTATGCAGAGAGTAAGAGTTCCTTTCTTTTTATAGCTGCAAAGTATTCCATTGTGTAAAGGTACCATATTTTTTATATTATTGAATCCAGAGAGAGAGAAAGAGGAAGGGAGAGAGAGAGAAAAAAAACATCGATGTGAGAGAAACATCCATTGGTTGCCTTGGATTCCTCCCATACGTGTCCCAACCTGGGACCAAACCTGCAACCTTGACCAAGATATGCATCTTGACCTGGAATCGAACCTGTGACCTTTCAATTCAGGGGAGGATGCTCCAAACATCTGAGCTACACCAGCCAGGCTATACTACATCTTCTTTTATCCACTCTTCTACTGATGGACACTTGGGCTGTTTCCAGATCTTGGTTATTGTAAATAACGCTGCTATGAATATAGGGGTGCATATATTCTTTCTTATTGGCATTTTGAGAGTAAAAAAAAAAGATAGAAAGAAAACTGGTTAGAAAATGTGTCCTGCTTTCAAACTTATAATCTTAGCCTAACATATCTAACTAGCAGTGCAATTTATACATTAAAAGCAAATTTTAATCATAATATGGATTGATGGAAGCATATATAGATGGGTAGCAATGTGATGTGGTAATTGTAGAATCTAAGCGTTGACAGTATTCACTGCAAAATTCTTTCAATATCTTTGTGTGTTTGAAGTTTGCAAATTTTCATAGGAAAATGTTTGGAAGAAAAACTTTAAAAAAGTAATCTTGAAAAATAGTAATTCTGATTTTACCTCCATATTAACTTAGCTCCAAACAAGTACCTATCAACTAGAAATCCTTTACCCTGGATTCTGTTGTCACTTAGTTCTTTCTCTTAAAAAATTATGAAACCTTAACTTTGTGGCTGAAGTTACAATTTATGGTCTGGGATGGCCTATATTATTCATTTCCCAAGTTCTGTTGATTATCTTGCATGGGGATGACATTTTCAGTTGACTTTTTATTCTGAGAATGTATTGGTGAGGTCAAAAGATCTTAGTCTTGGCTAGCATACTATTTAGGGAATAGGTTTTGTTAAGTAATTTCTATTAAACATTTTGTTTCTATTCAGTTTTCTCTGCACAATGCTGGCTGGAAGTTTTACAATCTAAGGAGAATAATGGTATGATGTCCCATGGTACGGGCATTTGGCCTCTGGTCTTTATCCTTTCATTAATAATCAACAGGTCTCTGCGTTTCGAGGCAGTGGAGAAGTACTTTTAAACTCTTTTTAAAAGTTAAAGTGTAACCTAACAAGAATCTCCCAGTGAGGTGGGGGTGGGTAGCACCTCCTGCGCACTTCCTATGGAATATGATTATAGTATATCCCTCTGGCAGCAGAAGAGGATTGCTAGTTAACCATTTCAGGCCAAAATTAATGTAGAATTTGCACGCATATTTGTGTATCAGTGCAAAGGTATGTACAAATGAGCAATCATTTGTGTGAAGAAGTATATAGGTATAGCCAGTCGGCATGTGTTTCTGCGTTCGGAACATGTGCTTCCTATTTTGAGACCTAGTGAACCAACCATGTTTCTCTGGGAATCAGTAAGTAAAATTGTCAGAAAGCTTCACAGCATGTATGTTGATTGATTGAACTACAGCAAATCCTCTTAGTTTTTCTCCGTTATTTCTGGTTAAAATGGTCTGGGAAAGAAAGGTGCCTTCTCCAGGAGTTCTGCTGTGTATCTCTCTGCACTTAGCACCAAGTTAATTTGACTATCACAGGAGGAGTCTTGCTGCTTTATTGGGGAGGAATTCTTTCTACTCAAGTTAAAGGGCCATTATTAGAAACTCAGAGTTGCTTTGATCTTACACCTTAATAAATCTGTCTGTGTATTGATGATAGAAAAATTGAACCCTTTTGAGAGACAATTTTGTAATATTTGCAAACATTACACACACACACACGCACACACACACACTATGACCAGTCAATTCTGTTTTTAGAATTCTGACCTATAAGAATATGAACATGTGTGAGTAATTAGAGGTCCGATCAAGAATTTTCATTTCTGTCTTTTTGTGATAGCAAAAAAGGGAGAAAACTCAATATAAATGCCTCACACTAGAGGAATGAATAAATATATTTTGTTACATCATAATGTAGACTATCATACAAATCTTAAAATGGAAATTAAAAAGATATACATGAATTGAGTGGGAAAGCTATATATACTTATATGTTGTAAAATGAAAAAGGGATTTTAAAAATAATATATCTACTAAAAATACTAGTTCTAATGAACAAGTTTAGCAAGACTGCAGGATACAAATTCAATATACAAAAATAAATTGCATTTCTAGACAGCATCAATGAGTGATCTGAACATGAATTTAAGAAAACAATTCCATTACAATGGAATCAAAAAGAATAAAATTACCTGAGAACAAATGTACCCAAAGAAGGTCAAGACTGGTACATTAAAACCTATAAAATATAGTTGAAAAATCAAAACCTAAATAAATGGAGAACAGCCCATATTCATGAATTGGAAGAGTTGATGTTGTTAAAATAGCAATACGCCTCACATTGGTCCACAGATTCAATACAATCCTTGTCAAACTACCAGTTGGCTTTTTTTTTTTTTTTTTGGTGGAAATTGGCAAGTTGAACCAAAAATTCATATAGAAAAATAAGAAACCCAGAAGAGCCAAAAATATTAAAAAAGGGAATCAAATTGGAGAACTCATACTTTTTTACTTTAAAACTTACTACTGAACTGTAGTAATCAAGACACTATGGTATTGGAAGAAAGATAGACATAGAGATCAATAGAACATAATTGAAAGAAGCCCTTATATTGGTAGTCAGTTGATTTTTAACAAGGTACCAAGATAACAATGTGGGAAAATACTCCTTTATACAAATGGTGCTGTACCCTATTATCACATCAAATGCAAAATTGAACTCAAAAGGTGTTAATGAGCAGCGAGTATAAGAGCTAAAACATAAACTCTTAGAAGAAAACATAGGAGCAAATCTTCAAAACCTTGAATTAGTTAATGATGTCTCAGGTATGAAACCAAAAATACAAGCCATTAAATAAAAACAGTAGGTTGGAATACATCAAAATGGAAAACTTTTGTTTAAAACAGCACCATCTACAAATTGAAAAGACAACCCACAGACTAAGAGGGCATAGTTGCAAATGATGTCTCTAATAGGGACTTTGTATCCGGAATATATAAGGAATTCTCTAAAAAAGATGTTTAATTAATTACTTATTTTTTTTTTCAGGCATTGTGCTAAGCACTTTATTTTTTAAATTTTTTTCTTTTTTTAAAAGATTTTATTTATTTATTTTTAGCAAGAGGGGGAAAAAAGGGAGAAAGAGAGGGAGAGAAACATCAGTGTGTGGTTTCCTCTTGCATGCCCCCAACTGGGGACCCTGTCTGCAACCCAGGCATGTGCCCTGCCAGGGAATTAAACCAGTGACCTTTCAGTTTGCAGGCTGGCTCTCAACCCACTGAGCCACAGCAACCAGGACTATTTTTTCAATTACAGTTGACATGAAATGTTATATTAGATTCAGGTGTATAACATAGTGGTTAGATATTTATATAACTTATGAAATAATCACCCCAATAAATCTGGCACTCATCTAACACCGTACAGAGTTACTACAATATTATTGACTATATTCTCTATGCTGTACTTTACATCCCTGTGACTATTTTTATAAGTGGCAATTTGCATTCTTAATCCTTTCCCTTTTTTTACCCATCCTCCTTACTGCCCTCCCATCTGGCAACCATCAAAATATTCTGTGTATATATGAGTTTGTTTCTATTTTGTCTGTTTATTCATATTGTTTTTTAGGTCTACGTATAAGTATAACCGTATGGTATTTGTCTTTTTCTCTCTGACTTTTTTCACTTAGCATAATATGCTTTAGGTCCATTCCTGTTGCTGCAAATGGCAAGATTTCACTCTTTTTCACAGCTGACAAATATTTTGTTGTATATATCTACCATTTCTTTATTCTTTCACCTATCACTGGACTCTTACGTTGCTTACATATCTTGGCTATTGTAAATAAGTCTGCAATGAACATAAGGGTACATATGTCTTTTTAAATTAGAGTTTTGTGTTTCTTCAAATATATACCCCAAAGTGAAATTGTGGGGTCCTTCTTTGTCGCTTGTTATGTCTTTGTTTTAAAGTCTACTTTGTCTGATATAAATATTGCTACCCCAGTTTTTTGTTTCCATTTGCATGAAATATATTTTCCATCCATTTACTTTCAATCTGTGGGTGTCTTTGATTTGAAGTGAATCTCATGTAGGCAGCATATGTATGGATCTTTATCTCTCAGCTATCCTATGTATTTTGATTGAAGCATTTACTACATTTACATTTATAGTAATTATTGATAGTTATGTAGTTGTTACTTTGTTATTCTTATTTTTCTTCTTTTCAAAGAAGTTTCCTGAACATTTCTTATAATATTGCTTTTGTGGTGATGAACTCTTTTAGCTTTTTCTTGTCTGGGAAGCTCTTTATTTAACTTTTGATTCTAAATGATAGTCTTTGGGTAGAGTAATCTTGTTTGTAGGTCCTTGGTTTTTATCACTCTGACTATTTCCCACCAGTCCTTTCTGGCCTGTGAAGTTTTGGGTGGGAAATCAGCTGACAGCGTTATAGGAACTCCCTTGTAGGTAACTAGCTGCTTTTCTCTTACTGCTTTTAAGAGTCTCTCTTTATCTTTAACCTTTGACATTTTAATTATGCTGTGTCTTGTTGTGGGCCTCTTTACTTTGTTTGGACTCTGTGCTTTCTGGACTTGTATGTTTATTTCCTTCTCCAGGTTTGGGAAGTTTTCTGTCATGACTTTTTCAAATAGATTCTCAATCCTTTGCTCTTTCTCTTCTCTGTATTTCCATAATGCAAATATTGATTTGTTTGAGGAAGTTTCACGGGTCCCTTAAACTATCCTCATTTTGAAAAATTCTTTTTGTTGTTCTGATTGGGTGTTTTCTGCTACTTTGTCTTCCAAAGTTCTGATTTGATCTTCTATTTCGTCTAATCTGTTGATGCCCTCTAGTGCATTCTTCATATCAATTATTGTATTCTTCATTTATGACTGGTTCTTTATGTTTTCTATTTCCTTTTTCTTCATTTGGGACATGTTTCTTTGTCCCACCATTTCAGCTGCCTCCCTGTGTTTGTTTCTGTTTGTTAGGTAGACTTGCTATATCTCCCAGTATTGGTAGAGTGACCTTATGTAGTAAGTATCCTATGGGGCCCAGTGGTGCAGTCTTCCTGGTTACCTGAGCCAGGTATTCCAGGTGTGTCCCCTTGTGTTGATTGTGCCCTTCTGTTGTAGTTGAGCTTTGATTGCTGTTGGCACGTTAATGGGGAGATTGACCTTTGGCTGATTAGCTGTGAGGACTGGCCATTACTGTAGTGGAGAAGCTGTTGTGCAGAGACTGACACAACAGAACAGGATTTGGTTTAGTAGTGAGGCTCTCTGTGTCTGAGGAGTTTGCCCATTTAGTGTGTCATTTGTGGAGGAGGTTGGGTGGTGCTCTGGTGTGATCTTGAGCTGACCACCAGTTGTGTTGGTTCTGGGGACTCTTTAGAGTGAGTCTGGTGCAGGCCAAAATCAGCCACTGCCTTTGCTCTGCCTGGGGCCATGTGGTATGAACTACAAAGTGATCTGCAGATGGTTGCTGCTTGTGCTGGGCTTGGAGGTATGTGGGAGAGGCTAAGCTGAGAATTAAGGCTGGCTGCCACTAGTGTCAGGCTTGGGACAACTTAGCCAGAGGTATGGAGAATGCTGAGGCCAGATGCTGCTTGTTTGGGGTTCGTGAACTATTGTAAAATTTTAGGAAAGTCAACAGCATGAGTCAAGACCAATCATTTGTAGGGGAAAGCCTGGTCTTGGGGAAATGGCTTGGGGAACCCCAAAAATTCGGTCAGGTGGGATCTCAGGGAATCACCAGGATTGCAGGGACAGCAGTGTTAGGTAGGTTGATGTAGACTTAGATAATGTGCCCACCTGTGCCTGCAGGAGGAGGGCTCAGCAAAGGAACAATGACTTCTTCCAGCACCTTTCTCTGTGAGGGAGCCTCCCCTTGAGCCCTTGCCCTGAAACCATACAATCCAGTTCTTCCCCGTATATCTCTGGTGCTTTTCTAGCTGCTGCTCCAGTACTGGAGCTCAGAATGAGTGAGTCTGAGTAACTCCAAGCACAGGTCCTTTAAGAGGAACACCTGGGTCTTCAGAAGTTCTCTGTCTCACTCAGCCACAGCCCTGCTGGTTTTCACAGCCAGAAGTTGTGGGTACCTCCCTTCATGGCACTGAAACTCTGGGCTGGGAGTTCTAGTGTGAGGTGGGACCCATGGCTCCTCAGGGGAACCACTGCAGCAGAGCTATACTCCCCACCGATGTGGAAGTGGGAAAAGTCCGGTCTACGTCTTCGCCCCTTCTACCAGTCTCAGCGTGGCTTCTGCTTTATGTCCTTGGCTATAGGAGTTCTGTTCGGCTAGACTTTAGGCAGTTCTCAATGATGGTTGTTCTGTTTTTAGTTGTAATTTTGATATAGTTGTGGGAGAAGGTGAACATAGCATTTACTTACTCCACCATCTTGACCAGAAATGAATAAATTTATTTAAGAAAATAAATAACCCAATTAAAACTTGTCCAAGGATTTGAATAGACATATTCCAAAGATGATGTAAGAATCATTAATCTGCGTGTGAGTGGATACACAACAACATCACTCACTAGGGAAAGGTACATCAAAATCACCATGAATTACCATTTCATTAGTCACTAGAATGGCCATAATAAAAAAGACAGGTAATAGCAAGTATTGATGAGAATATGGAGAAATCAGAACACTCATATGTTGCTGGTGGGAATATAAAACTGTGCAGCCACTTCAGAAAAAAGGTAGCTTATCAAAATGTAAACTACAGAGTACCATAAGATCCAGAAATTCTACTACGGATCTACTCCAGAGAAATGAAAACATATGTCCACAAAAAAACTTGTCCAGGAATGTTTATAGTCACATTATTTATAAGAGCCAAAAAGTGGAAACAACTCAAATGTTCATCAACAGATGAATAGTTAAGCAAAATATGTTAAATCCATACAGTGGAAAACTATTGGACAATAAAAGGAATGAGGTACTGATACATGTAACCTTGTGGGTAAACTTCCAGAACATTATTCTAAATGAAAGAAGTCAGACTCGAAGACCACATATTGTACAATTTCATTCACATGAAGTATTCAGCATAGGCAAATCCATATAGAGACAGAAAATAAAGTTGTAGTTGTCTAGCCATAGCGTGGGGAGAGGATGAGGTGATGTTAATGGGCATGAAGTTTCTTTTTTAGGAGTCAAATATGTTCTAAAATTAGAATGTTATGATGGTTGAATAAAACTGTAAAATCACCAAAACCAACATTTTTATTTATTTTTATTTTTTATTGTTGTTTAATTACAGTTATCCCCATTTCCCCTCCATTTTTCTCCCCCACTCTACCCACCCCACCTCCCACATTCATTCCCCCCCATTGTCTTTATCCATGGGTCCTTTATACATGTTCCTTGACTTGACCCTTCCCCTTTTTTCCCCTGTTAGCCCCCTCACCCCTTCCTTCTGGTCAATGTCAGTTTGTTCTTTATTTCCCTGTCTCTGGTTCTATTTTGCTCCCTTGTTTGTTTTGTTGATTAGGTTTCACTTAGAGGTGAGATCATATGGTATTTGTCCTTCACTGCCTGGCTTATTTCACTTAGCATAATGCTCTCCAGTTCCATCCATGCTGTTGTGTAGGATATAAGTTCCTTCTTTATTTTTGCTGTGTAGTATTACATTGTGTAAATGTACTACAGTTTTTTGATTCACTCATTTACTGATGGGCACTTAGGCTGTTTCCAGCACTTGGGTATTGTAAATGATACTGCTGTGAACATTGGTATGTATAGGTTCTTTTGAATTGGTGTTTCAGGATTCTTAGGGTATAATCCCAGCAGTGGAATTGCTCGGTCAAAAGGCAGTTCCATTTTTAGTTTCTTGAGGAAATTTCATCCTGTTTTCCACAGTGGCTGCACCAGTCTGCATTCCCACCAGCAGTGCACTAGGGTCCCCTTTTCTCCACAGCCTTGCGAGCGCTTCTTGTTTGTTGATTGTTTATGATGGCCATTTTGACCTGTGTGGAGTGGTATCTCATTGTGGTTTTAATTGGCATCTCTCTGATGGGTAAAAAACCAACAGTTTTTAAAATGGGTAAATGTCATGATACGCAAATTATCTCTCAATAAAGTTGTTAAAATGTTATGTATGGTGGGATTCTATTTTTGTTTAAAAGTACATACACATCTGTGTTTAAATATCCATACCTATTTTGATTAAATATATTTATATGTATTTAAATAAGCTTAAAAATACGGGGCAACACATTTTAAGTACATTGTTAATGAGTTTCCTCTGGGGACGGAGGAAGAGAGATTGGGGAGAAGTGTTCAAACCCTACTTTATTCAGTTTTCATTCACTTAAAAAGACTGTAACTCACAAATTGATTTAGTGATTTTTTAAAATAAAAAAAGAATTCATTATAAATAAACAAATGATGGATCACTATAATATACTGTGTTTGCAGCTCTCAGTGATTAATCTGTTCATTTCTTTTGTCAATCAAATGACAGACTAGGTGCTGGAGATGAGTAATATCACCTATGGTTTTAAAGACCTATATCTAGTTGATAAAACTGTACAAAGACATATTTATGACCTGAACTCTGTTTCTCTCTTAAAATATCACCATTTACAACCGTTTGTTATTTAGTAGCATGTGTGAAAGTAGTATTGTCTTTTCTGCATCTCACTGTTTAAAGTGTCTGTTCTTTATGATATTAAGTATAATAAACCTTAAGTCTGTTTTCTCTTTAACATAGATTAACAACTACAGTGGTTCTTGGATGCATGGTAGTTGTACCAAACACAACCCCAGCATACTGAGTTTACCTCTTTACTGTAAATGTTTCCTATTTGTTTAATATCCCCCCACCACCATTTTTGGATAACATGATTTATTTATCTGTATAGTAGTTACTTATCTGGATATTTATCTGAATAAGCAACCAGTAGTTGGTTGTCTATAACAACAGCAAGAGTTCCATGTAATGGAAATGGGTGAGATTCATTTAATAAGTTTAATTTGTAGTAAGTACATTGCAGAGTATTTAGGCTCAGTTCACAACTATTTTTCAGTAGCTTATTTGGGAAATAATTAAAGTAGACCTTGTAATTTGAATTGGGTTCACTTCAGGCAGATGAATTGCACATGATACATATGTCATCCTCTGGTAAGTGGTTTTCTATGTAACAACAGCTGTTTGTTACATTTGAAAAGTAATGGTATTTTACAATATTAAAAATACTTGATATAAACAAAAGTATATAGCCTTCTGGAATTGATATTTGACATATAAAGCATGAGAATCAAGACATTTTATATGCTTTTTAATATTTTAAAATGCATTCCATTAGCATAGGCATTTTTCATGCATACACTCATTCATGTTGTTTATTGAGTTGTTGCTAGGTTTCAGGCACTCTAATTAGGTGATGTGGGAGGGAAAATGAGTAGGACATAGTCTCTGCCTTCAAATACTCACGGCCCAAGTAAAAAGATAATTTTAATAAGTAAGTAATTACAGTAGAAAGTGAAATTAAGAAGCACCTACAAAGGTAACAGCTGAGCAATAATTAAAAAAGACATGGACACAAACTGTGTTCAGTTGTGGTACATAAAAAGGAAAAGCACTAAATTAGTTTTTATTAATTCATTAATATTGATTTTTATTGCAGCATGAATCTTGAAATCATTGATGAAAAACTGTAAAATTGCAAATTACTTCAAGTTGGATCTTAAAATGCTAACACATTTTAAAAGGAGATACATCATTAAAAATTACAAAAATTTAAATTCTATTTTAAAAGTCCAATGCTATTGCCTCATAAGGAAAAGCAATGTTAATACTTTCTATTTTCCCTTTTATTTCCCCAGGTTTTAAAACATTCATCTTAAAGTGAATGAGCATCGAAGTTGACGTCAAAGAAGAATTTAGACAGAACTTGACATTTTTTACAGGTAGCTCATGAAAACACCTCATGTTACACAATTACCTGTATTTGATTGTCTGATTTCCAAACCCCTTTCACTTTCACCCAGAATAGAGAGGATATAAACACCTTGCCAGTAGGATCCTTGGTTCATGCCTCCCTGGATGCCTGTTACCATTTGAGTTATAATTATTTGTACACACGTTAGCTCCTAGTCCATATTATAAGCTTCTTGATGACAGGACTCTGCCTATTTATAATTGCATCCGCCACTGAGTCCAGTGCAGTTGCTTCTACAAACAGGTGCTTAGCACTAATGGCATGCATAAATGATCTGCTACCACTCCAGGAAACAAACTACTGAAATTTACATTCCTGTCACTGACAAACCTTGACTTAGAGAATGTTTCTCTTAAGTTCTTGGGAAAAGTTAATCAGAATCTAAATCTACCATGTCATTTCCTTTATACAGTCCAGTACAACTATTCTTCTGGGTCCATAAAAGTGTCTGGGACATTTGCCAGAATGTATTACTTTAAAACTTAGTTTCAGTGCTTTAGAAATTGTTTTTCCTTTTAATACTTTCCCAATAATTAGGATTTCCTGCCATCAAGTAGCACCAACAAATATAGTACCTTAAAAGGACGTGTTCCTTGAGATCCAGACTCTGGTTTTAAAAATAACTTAAAATAATCAACTAAGACTAAATAACACTAAAATATACATAATTAAAGATATTTGAAGAGACAATGGATTATTTTGTGATTTATTCACTTTCCACATTTCATCAAGTCTGAGATGTGTCTGATTTTAACCAACACTGTCCTTTTATGTAGTGTTAAGAAGGAAAAGACATTGCCAATTACAAAATAATATTATGCTTTCTTATCTTTTAGGATGTCCCTCATCTAGTTAATTGTCACTTCTATCGCCTCTCATATTTATCTTTTTTGAGTATCTGGTGTATAATATAGTGACTACAGTTGATTATGTGATTAAATTTGCTGAGTATAGGACTTACGGGTTCTCACCAAATTTTTTTAAAACTTTATAATTATGAAAAAGTTTTTTTGTAATTATTAGACACAGATATTTATAATATATTATACTGCTCTGTTTCCATGCTGTTGTGGGTATATGGTAATTTTATTTATTGCTGAATCATAACACAATCTTTTTGAGGGCATTTTGTGGCAATTAAATTCAACCTTAAACAAGTACTCAACAAGTACTCAAAATCCTCAAAATTATTAAAAGTAATATGAATAGCTACTACCAAGATACAAAATAAATAGCTACTACCAAGTTTGTACGTGCTTCACCTTACGTTACATTAAGAATGCTACCAGAATAACCTCAGCTTCAAGATGATTGACGCTGATTTCAGAGATCATTTATCATTTTATTGCAAAAGAATTTGAACTGAGGATCAGTGAAATACAGTATCTTGAACTTTTCCTGTGTTAATTAGATTTGAATTTTTAGTTGATAATCAAAAGAACTTCTCTGAGCTTTGAGTTCCTCTTTCCCCAGCACTGTTTATTTTTACAGTCCTTTTGAGATCCCTTATTTCCAACCTAATCAAAAAAGGTGTTTAATTTTCTTTCTCAGTACTGCTGCCAACTAGAAAAAATTTACAATACAGCCTCTGGCCCCCCCGTTTTTTTCAGTTCATGAGAATACAGAAGAGATAAAGAGACAAGCTCACAGAGCACTGAGCTTAAACGTTCTATGACTAGATTCTTTCCAATCACAGGAAGTAATTTCCAATTTTGTTCTTTAAAAGAGTAAAACATGGACACCAGCCCCCAAATCATCCTCTAGTTGTGATTATATGTTACCTTTCATGTCTTAGCAGCATTCTAAAATGAACTTGACCTCTGGGATTTTTCTTTCTTGGCCAGCTGGAGAACATGGACATCATCTTTCTCATTTGGTTGAAGGTTTATTAGAATCTGAAAATAATTCCCACAGGAGATTCCACTTTCTTTAATCATGGATCAAGTGATTCCAGTATAGCTACAGCATAAAGATTGGAGAAAGGTTATATATTATTGAAAGCTCTTTCTGGGAAAGGCATTTAAAACACAACTGAATATCCCAAGCTGAATACCCTAAACTGAAACAACTATTTTATTCTATTCTCTTGAAGTATTGTGTGCTCGCTCTTAAAGTTTGAAAGCAATTACCATTAATTCAGTTCTTCAAGCCAGAAACCAGAAATATTCAAAGACTTTCCCCATCAAAGCCCTTATTCTGTCTTTGATTATTTGCTTGTCCCTCTTTGTTATGGACTGAATATGGACTCAGAATTCAAAAGTTGATATTCTGACCCCCAATGTCATGGTATTTGGAGGTGGGGACTTTGAGAGGGGGTTAAGTAATCAGAATGACGCCTTTACGGACGGGGTAAGTGATCTTACAAAAAAAATTCAGAGAGCTGTCTCTTCCCCTCTGACATCTGAAACCCAGAGGAGGCCCTCGCCAGAACCTGGCTGTGTGGCACTCTGCCCTTGGACATATACCCTCCATACCTGTAAGGAATAAATTTCTGTTGTTCGTAAGCCATGCAGTCTATCTAATTTTGTTATAGCAGCTTGGATGAACTAAGACACCTGCTGTAGTCTCTAGATACAATAGAGACTATGATTATTCTATTTATCTTTGCAACCCCAGTTCCTGGTGCATAGCATATGCGTTAAATTACAAGTGCAAATGGGAATCAACTTACTTTGTGTCTTACAAGAATGAGCCCACTTAGTAATTAAGGACTGAGATTGGAGGGAAGCTTAGATTTCAATCTCCTTGATTTTTTAGATTTTATTTGTGCTTATTTTGTACCTTAATAGGGTAAACCCATGAAGATGTCTAGTAAGTGCTTAAGCTACTCATAAATATAGAGAATTTTAAAATTAAAAGGCAACTTAGAAATCAGTTCAGCCTCAATACCAACCTGAAGAAGGCATTTATTATTTGAAATTTTAAAACAGAAATAGTGAGGCTGTTGGTGAGGCACTAGAGCTGTTAGGTTTCCTTTGTGTCTCCCAGTTGGTGGGAAAGAGTCAAGTGTTGCTAACAGAACATCTTTATAAATAAATAAAAAACATGTTGGACAGAACTTGCTTTTTTGATAAAAAGCTAACAAAAAATATTTGGCTCAAACTTTGTCTGGCAAAGCTAATATATTATGGACATTTTGACATGAAATTCAAAGACTATTTAAGTCCAGGTTTCTTTGGAGGATAAAAAGCACTTTTGAGGATATTGAAAGATATAATAGATGAAGTGGGAGGAAAAAGTTATGGAAAGTTAAGTCTTTCATTTGTTACTTTTGACAAGCTAAACCCAAGCAATAAGAGGCAAGGTAGTATTCTAACAAAGCCTGCTGCATTGCGTATAATTGAGTTAATCTGTCTCATCTCTAACACATCAAGCTGCCAAGAATTTTAATAATCACAGTGCACAGGAGGATTAGGGAAGCTCTATACTTTTAAATTGGTTAACGAAGAAAAGTGTTATGAGATATGTTTTCTCAGATGGGAAAAAACTCACTTTGGTTTGGATATGGTATCCATTTGCTTTTTATTTCAAAATAAATCTTCTAGGAAGATTTCTTACAATCTTCTAGACTTTTCCTTTTTCTTTTTTTTTTTTTTATGGCATCATTTCATTGAAAATGTCCTTATTAGAAAAAAAAAGTATATTTTGGAGCAAAGGGACCAAAGGGTATTCTAAAATCCTTTGTGTCTGATGTGTTAAGTACTTAGACTTTAGTAACCCCGCTGGATAGGTGTTAATATTTCAATTATAGAGATGAAGAGTATGAAACTCACAGATAGTATTATCTTGCCTAAAGTCAGTAGGAAACCAGGATACCATGTAAAACAGCCTGGGTTCAATTGCAGGTCTATCTCAACTTCAGGTTGACTTTCTTGCTGTTCTCTTTTTGTCATGTCTCACTTAGCCCCATAACAAAAAAATTGTGTTCTAACTCAGATTTTGGTTTGGTGTATGGAAAATTGTATCTACAGGATACAATAACAAAGTAAGATTTCCTTACTAATACAAATCACATTTTTCATCACAGCAGTAAATTAGAAACAACACCAATCACATGAAAATCATCTTTACTGTTTGCCCCAGAACTGCAATCTAGTTTAACTGTATCCACAACTAAATAAAAAGTGATTAACATAAGGAACAATAATATACTATTTTTTTAAAGATTTTATTTATTTTTAGAGCAGGAAAGGGAGAGAGGGAGAGAAACATCATTGTGTGGTTGCTTCTCCAGCACCTGCTAAGGGGGCCTGGACAGCAACCCAGTTATGTGCCCTGACTGGGTATCGAACTGGTGACCCTTTGGTTCACAGGCTGGCACTCAATCCACTGAAGCACTACAGCCAGGGCCAGTAATATACTATTATTAAAGTATGTTTTGAAGGTTAAAGGTTAAATCCAGAGAAACAATATATCGATAAATGTGAACAACTGGCCCCCAAGGGAATACCATTTGGATTTTAATATATTTCCTTATGTGCTTGTCCCCTACCATTACCCTATTTTGGAAAAAGAAAAAGAAGGAGGAGTAGGAGAAGGAGGTGGAGGAGGAGGAGAAGGAGGAGGAGAAAAAGAAGGAGGAGGAGAAAAGAGTAGTCTACTTTATTTCTCCCTCACCCCTTATTATTCCTGAAATCCATTGAAACAGTCCACCAGCAAAGTGTTTGCTGGGTCTTTGGCATATCAATCAGTTTCATAGCTAGAGGACATATGATGTAGTTTATGTATTCATTTCATTATTATATAACTAGCTATCATTTGGTCAGGGTGGAATTTGTTCTTTGAGGGCAGCAAATGATTAGAATACCATTATAAATAAATCTGAAGAAAGTTAATCAATAAAAAAGCTCATCAGAAAATTGAAAATAAAGGCCTACATTCTTAATGATAAATTGAAAACCATCTTTCTAATATCGGGAAGCTATTAATAACATGTTAATCCATAATATGTACAGTTTTATTCAAAATAAATATTTAGATTAAATGCTTATGGAGGTTATCCATACTAATTGCTTTCTATTTTGTTTATTTATTTTTTAAATTTTTATTGTTGTTCAGGTACAGTTGTCTTGATTGCTTTCTATTTTTAAATTCATGTTTAAAAAACTTATGTCCATTGTAGAAACTATTTAAGCAGTTTCTACAACTCAGATAATATTCTGATTTTAATAGTCTAATTTTAGTCTTCTAAACTAAAGTGGCATATTTCTAGCCTTGATTTCTTTGGGTCAACATTCTTACCTAAACTGTAGGGAAACTTATCTTTAGGCTAAAAAAAAGAAATCAACCATAATAATGATTTATACTTAATAATGCTGTATGAGTTTATATGAACATATGATAAATATCCATTTTCTCAAGGCATGTTACCTTAACTTTTTATTTAGCAAAATAAGTCAGAAAATACCATTACATGAAATAATTTAAATTAAAGGTAACTCTTCATCATTTTTAGTCATTGACCCATGCAATATAAACCTTTACACACGCATATCTTTAGCACCATAATCAATTTTAGAAAATAGTTTTTAAAATCCCTCCAGTATTATAAAACTTTAGGTCTGATGCTTAAAGTTATCTTCTAGATTCCATATAAAATTACTTTTTTTGTTAGTTTGGTTTACTAAATACTGCCACCAAGAAAGGTGGTTTTTATCACCTATAGATAACAAAAAAAACTTGAAAAAATGGCTTATGGTTCATTAGACATGTTATATTTTATCCTTAAATGTTTGAGAATTGGCTTATGTTTAATAGAACAAAGCTACAACTGTATCTCCTTATAGAACTGGCATAAGAAGATTGTTTCTAATTCTCTAATTTTGTGTGGCACCTAAGACTCTAAAAGTAGAAATATTTTGGGAAACTTTCCAGATCACTAGCTGCAAGGAAAACAAAATCTCTGGTTTGGGCATAATCACATCCTTTTAATCAGTAGTGTGGGTTTTAGAAGGGGTTAATAGTGACCACATCCTCAGCTCCAAATTACAAACCAATTGAGAGACAGGCACAGGAGTCAGAAAGAAGGAGGCTAAAATACTAGCTTTGGAGGAGACTAAACTGGGTAGGAGGATGTGGTACAGGTATGTGGGCACACTGGACTTTCTCACCTTGACTTCTGAATTAAATACACTTGTCACTCTGCTGCTGGCCCCAATGTGTCACCGCATTTCCCTCTGACGGGATGGTGTATTGTGCCATGTGGGTGGGGAGGGCTGCTGTAACTGGAAGAGAAGTTGCTTTAATAGAGAGAGAGCCCAAAATGTTGATCAAGCATCATAAACACCTTTTCCCAAATTTCCTAGTCCGAAAAGATGAGTTAGAGAGTGAGGAAAGAGTACACTGAATATACAGTAAAAACTTCTTCCCCACTAAGGTAAAGGGAGGAAGGGAGGAGTGGGGAACACGTTCTCCCTCCACTCCTCATTTACACACGAGATTGCTACTTTGGTCTTCTCGCACTAGTAGGCAAACAGGCGAAAAAAAGTGTATTAATTGATCCTGAATTTGAGGAGAAATGAGATTGTTGCAGCCAAATGAATGGCTGGGGACTCTGGCAGGGGTGTAGGGTGGGGACAATCAGGGGTTCTTACTCTACAACCTTATTGGGTAATACAAGTTAACACAGAACTATTGCATCGTGCACTGATTTCCTCAGGAATAAGGAATTCAGGCTTAGATCACCTGCCAGAAGAAAAACCTAGCCAGCAGAGAGGCGGCTGAAGGTAAGGGAACTAGGAAGTCAACAGGAGGAAATATCAGTCATAGTTTAGAATGAGTTGCTGCAATTGAGAACTGTAGTCTCTGTATTTATGGAAAGTGTTTACCTTCCCTTTCTTTTTCTATTGCAGATTGGGTATGTTTACCATTTTGTCTGAAGGTGGCAGGATACTGAAAAAGCACTGACAAGGAACTCATGGGAACGGATATTTCCTGGACTTCAGGATTCTGGGAACAGGTGCTGCGAACAGAGAACATTCTCTTGTCGATGGTCCTGACTTTGTGAAAACAAACAAACAAACAAAAACCTATATAAAAATTCTAATAAATACAAGCTGTCTATGTGCCTAAGTATAGAAATTAATACAAGATGGAGCAGAACACAAAAAGGGGTTCGGTATGTTGAAATAATGAATGGGGCACAGAGAATTGTGGGCCTCAATGATTTTTTCATCGTGTTACTCCTTGGTTGTAGCAAACTAACAAATAAAACTAGAAACAAATGGGTGTTTGATATTTTTAGGAAATAGCAATAGACTTTGCTTTATAAAGTTCTGCTGTGTATATAAAAATTCCTAAACATCATTAAAAGGTCACATTATAATTTTCAGAATAATCTTTATATACAACAACAACAACAAAGAAAACGATTGATTATAGAGGTGCCTGTGTGAAAATGAACTTTCTTCTTAATCAGAATGCTCCCTTAGTTGGGGGACTGTCCTTTTATCATCCTCCTCTTTTGAGGTGTCATTATTCATTTCTAGGATCCAAATAAATAAATGGTACCATGCCCACCAAAAGAAAGGAAAGGTAAATTGAGTGCAAATGCCTATGATGGTATTTATAAAATGTACTGTCCTGATGAGTTCAGATATTTTAATCTGGTGTTTTGCCTCTAACAAATCCAGTTCAATTGAATATGAGTAGTTTTCCTTCCTACAGACTATATCTTTAAATAAACATTTTTTTTTTCCTTTTTCTCTTGGCATGTATAGTCACTTGCATCATTTTTCTTTATTTTTTACTTTTCCTTTCCACTCTTTTTCTCTCTTAAGGAAAATAATTATTCACTTGGGGCAATCAAAGAAAACCCAGACAGGAAAGAAAAATTCCATGAAGCCTAACCAAACATGGAAATTGGAAACCAGAGTGGCCTCTATTCAGAAAAAGATAAAAACCCTTCCCTGTTGAAGGTTTCAGGACAGAAGTAGCTTTGTGAAGACTTTTGGGATAGATGGTGGGAAGACTATGCAGCTAGGCTGGCAATCGCGGTCATACTCATTCCCAGGCCAGGAGTCACTCCGACCCACTCCCGAGGGAGTGCTGCTCTAGCGCCCCCTCTGGAGTCTCTTACCACCCACAGGAAATCAGAAGCAGTATGGGTCTAATTCGGTTTTTCTTTTTCCTTTAAGTACGATCTCACGTGTATGTGTTGCAAAAATACTGAACAGAAACAATATATGATAAAAATTGTAGGTGATTTTAATTCTTTTTTTTTGAAAAATACTTTTATTTTTTAATAAAATTTTAAATAATATTCATTGCTTTAAAAACCAGAAAAATGCATTGTTAAAAATTAAATGCAATTCAAGCATTACAACTACACCTTTCCTGTTGCCTGGGGAAATCTCAGGGTTTGTGCTACTTTCTGAACACTGTCTTGTTATTGTGATAACATGAAGAACTAAAATAGGTTTCCATTCTCAGTTATTTGCAAAGAAGTTTTCTGACATGTCCAAATCTGCTTCTTTATTTTGTTTAGTTTGCAGTGTTTATCAGAATATATTTTAGAATTGGCATCGCCTCAACTTCTTATAACCTAGTTTTGTAAGGGAGTCCTTGACCCATAAGCTATAGTCACTGCATTTGAAGAATAAAAAGTTAATTGAAAGAGCTTACTTTTATAATATGGATTTTAAAATAAAGCTGTTTTATTGACATCTTAAATAACTTGTCACTTGCCCGAATTTCATTAACTGAAGTAAAACACAAGTGTTTTTGTGTTGCAGAATGCAAGTACTGTAGGCAGTTCTTTAAATGGTGGTCTTCATTTAGTTAAAAACACATGATCAGCCTTGACTTGTTTGCTTCAAGAACGTACAATGCCAGGTTAGCAGAAAATAAGTTCTGTTAAAGAGGATAGGCATAATAGTCAGGGGAAGATTACCTCCAGGGTAAATTTCATTACAAAGGTCCAGCAGGGAGATATGTCAGGGCACAGGCAAAATGTACACATTTATTCAAATAGCTATTGTGATTATCTGGATTATGATTATTCTTATCGTAATCTTGGGCATATGTCATTTAGATTCAGAAGAAAAAATAGAATCGCCAAAGCAACTTTTTTTATTCTTGGAGGCAAAGTTTTGTAATTTTGGAGTTTTCAGAAGGAAGTCCTAACAAAGGCCTCTCTGGCTTTGGGCTCAGAACAGTGTACTTTATCCTACGCCTGCCTGGTATTCACCTGAACCTGTGGGGAACCCCATTCACAGTCTCATGTTGGTGTCTGGGCAAGTCTCTTTCATGCAGAGGAGGTACATCTGTCACAGATACCTTGAGTGAGCAACTTTATCCGTTTGGGTGTTTCCTGGGATGTAGGCCTTTCAGTGCTAAATCTGGGCAGTCCCAGGAAGATCAGGGCAGTTGGTCTTTCTACTCTATTTTCAGTAGATTAGACGATTTGTCACTCACACAATGTGCAAATAAACATTTTAGCTATTGTGCATCAATGAAGCAGCCCTAGTGTCCAGATGGAAGGCAGATATTTTTCTTTTTTTCCAATCAGTGGTCCCTCAGTACCAGAAGGAAGCAGGTCAGAAATCTTCAGACAATTTCTTGAAACATCTCTTTGATCAAGAGGTAATTAGATCGTTCACTGCTCACAGGGAAAATGGAAAAAAAAAAAAGTCATCTCAATAATATCTCAATAATATTTGTATTGCATCTTGGATCAAAGACATTTATGTTTTAAGAAAGCTTAGCTGCTGTGCTGGAACCAAGTGGGTAATTACCCAGAGGCACATGCTTGTTTTAGGCATTTCTCTTTGGTGAACTTTAGAAGAGAAAGTTGTTGGATGAATACAGGCATAGGGAATGTAATCCACCAGCCTGGGGCAATGGAGCCAATTTGTCTTTTGGACATCTTTTTGCGGAAGGATTTGATGGCCAGACATTTTTTGGAATTAGCCTTACATTTGTGAGTCTTTGGAGCATTGTTTTTAGTTGTTTCAAGAAGAGAGCTTGTGTATTCTTTGTGTCAAAGCTCTTTCTTCAGCAGAAATATTGAGCCAGTTGTCATGGACTTTCTGATTAATGATAACTTGGTATCTTATAGCATTTCCTTCTATTCTGACATTTTCAGTTCATTTATTGAATGTTGGATTAGCCTGCACTCCTACATCTGTCAACTTCTGCTTGTTTCCCTTCAGCCCATGATTTTCCTCAGTAAAATTCCTTTGTAGGATTATATGTTGGCTGATGGAGCTCTGTAGGGTCTCTATTTCCAGCTGAGGGTTTTCCTTGAATATTCATTGGAATTTTGGCCAGTTTCAGGGAAGAGGGGTGATGGTTCATTGCCTTTATTTGTTTTTTTCTATTGTCAACTCACTTTTCAGTTTGTACTGGAAGATTGTCTCTATTAACTTCAACTTTTGTTAGTACGTTTCTCAGAGAGAAGGGAGAATGGAAGGGGAGACGGACGAGAGAGAGAGAGAGAGAGAGAGAGAGAGAGAGAGAGAGAGAGAGAGGGAGAGGTATTTGGGGAGAGGGGGAAAAGAAAATGAAGGAAGAAGCGGGAGAGGGAATGAAGGTAGAAAGGGTGGAAAAAAGAAGGAAGGGAGGAAAAAAGTTTGACAAGGAAAACTGTGTCACTATCATTTTGGCTACTTCAAAGAAAGTGGAAAGCCCCTAATGAAAGTGTACAGGACTTTGTAATTTTGGTGAAGAAATGGATATGTCTAAGCTGCTATTTGTATTTCAGGAATTGGCTATCTATTAATGAATTCCTATAGATCTATTTTGTGAGCTGGTGGCTTAAAATCAAAATTTTATCATTTTTCCTCAGGTAAGATCAGGTAGCTGGTGGACACAATTAAACACTAATTAAAGAAGATGTTTGCTATTGAGTCATCCCATTATAAAAATTACAAAACACAAGATAAATTGAAAACCAGCTTTATAATCTAATTAAAATAGATCAAATGCCAACTATATCTCAGGTACTGTGCTAATTATAATTGGAGAAAAATATAACTTTGAGTAAGATGTATTAATAGTAGATATACATGTTAAACAAAACCAGTGAATTATTATATAATATTATTCTAGAAAGGTCTTTAAATATATGGGTAGGTAAAAAAAGGGTCAAGGAACATGTATAAAGGACCCATGGACAAAGACAGTGGTGGGGAGGACTGAATGTGGTGGGGGGCAGGGCAGGGGAGAGTAATGGGGGAAAAGTGGGGACAACTGTAATTGAACAACAATAAATTTTTTTTAAAATTTAAAAATGTATGTTCTTAGCATCTTGCTTAAAAAAGTGGTAATTTCTTTTCCCTCCAAAGTTTAATTTAATTTGGCCTATAATTGTATGCTTTAAGTTATTAATTTTCTTACCATTGGCAAATTTTATTAAACTTGTTTGTTTTATTCATGATTATTATTAGGGTTCATGATCTTTAAGAATAAAATTTAAAAATATCAAAAAGTAAACCATAGCATTTAAAGTATGTAAAGCATCCTAAAAATAAAAATGCAGTTATTATTTTCTATCAATCTAACAATTTTAATAAGAAATTTAAAAATAATACTGTGTTAACTTATATTTCAGCTCTTTCTACAGAAGATATTTGGAAGCCTACAAAAAGTTATATCATAAAACCTGTAAAAATGTGAATCACAGCAGAGAGGATAAAAATAATGTTTTATATATCATATGAAATGATTATTTCATTTTAATAAATTTATGTGTACTTTTTTCCCTCTTTATCTCCTATCAAATACAACTTCATAGTGTTGCTGTAGATCTAAAATCTGATGACTTGACACCTAGCCTCTAATTAATTATTATATAGCATAATTAACAAAGAAAGTCACATAACTTCTTTGGCTTTTTTCCTTTAAAGTGAAAAATAAAACCCTTTCAGCATATGAAGTCCTTGGATGAAATGTAGTTTGAAGTAAAATGTTTCCCTGTTTACTTAATTTGACACTATTCAAACTTAGAATAGGACCACTAACTTCTACTTATTAAAGAAAGGATTTATGGAATGAAGAATGTCTCTTCTCAGAGATGCAGTTCTTCTGTATGCTTAGGGCCAGGCTTACAGAGAGCAGGGCTTTGTCATAAAACAAACTTGATTTAGACTTACATCTACCCCTGTTCTGTGATGTTTGCCAAAGGAATGATTAAATCATCTCTCATGGGAGATTTCTGCCTAAAACATCTTTCTTTTCCTAATCTAAGCAGATTAAAGAATCTGTGAAGCTGAAATTAATGACAATTCCTAATGTGCTTTGTCCGAATTCTTGGCTTCTGATGGTTGTGCTTTTGTTTCCCCATCAATGGTAAAACTCTGAGACACAGTCCTTTTGGGTACAGATCAGGCGTGATTAATGTGCTTGGTGAGAGTCATTTAAAAAACATATAAATCAAGTCATTTTGTTAAGAAAATATAAATCCATCATTTATAAGAATCAAGATGTCGTTGCCTTTGCAACTTACCTGTTGAAATGATACAGCCCAGTTACCCAATAATTCCAAGTTCCACTCCCTACCTGTTAAGGAAGCAGAGTTGAATCTTGCCTGGCTCAGTGAAACTTAGAGAAATTAGGAGGGTTAGTTGTGGCTGTTGTATGGCAGTTTGTATTCTGAACTGGAGGATAACAAACAGGTATGAACTAGTCTGTATCTGGCATTGAATAGTCCCTAACTTTAGAAGGGCAATCTTGTTTTGGCCAGACTATTGAGAAGTACAAAGGAGAAAAACCCTACGAAGTTCCTAATAAAATTCAACAAATTAGCAACACAGAACTAAGTAGTAACTTCAAATATGATAATGAAATGTATGTGTCAAATGAAATGTCAGCATTATTTCCTTCAGTTGGAATGAACCCTCACATGCTGGCTGGGGTTATTATGTCCATAGAAGCAGAATAAGCTGGTTCCAGGTTAGTCAAAAAAAAAAAAAAAAAAAAAAATGCTGACCTGTCAGATGAACTCAAGGAAAGGCAGCTGCTATCATCTAGGAGAACCTTCAAGATAGGTCACGGCTACCACACACACGAAAGCATGGAGTGGCCCTAATATGTTTATGCTCAGAAAAGTATCGGTCGGAAAGATATCAAAATGCAAAAACATGGTTACCTAGTATAATGAGGATGTGAATGACTTACACATGTTCACAGTATCTTCTGTTTTTTTCAGTTTTGTAAGAAATTATCCAAGATTCTGGTCAAGCAGAGATCTGTGTTGCACTGTGTCCATTGGCAGGAAGAGGAGGCCTGGTTGTCCCATTATGGTCCAGGCCCTTGAGATTAGGTGACAAAGGGAAGAGCTACTACCCAATCTTCTCTCATTCTTCACAGGTATTTTCTTCCTTTAACCAAATCTGAATGTTCCCTTTGCTCCTTCTTTCCCTTTTAGTCCTTTTCTTCCTATTTGGGGCTTTTGTATCATTATCATCAATTTTTTATTTATTTTTTTAAGAATCACAATCATTTATGTCTCTTGTCTTGAGGACCAAATAGTCACATTAAAATATATCAATTTTTTTTCACAGGATCTTTTCCTAAATCAGTGCCCTTATGGCCAGTCACGTGACATCTAGGAAAAATGTATAGGGATAGTTCTTTCCTTTGTGTTTAAAATGTATTGAAAAGCAGTGTGTTTTCATGGCACTCAGTTTGACATCATTTGTTAGTTGATCAGTTTCCATGAACTGGAACAAAGTCAGGTTTCCTGTGCTACACGTCAAGAGCCGTGAGCAGCAATGAGCCGTTGGCAGAGACTGTCTACAGAGGACGAGCAATGCAGTTTCAGCAGGGTCTCTGCATCTTCTGCAATCATGTTCTGTTTTTTAAATTCTTAGGTTTAAGTGTCCTCTACTCTGTATCTTACAGCCTTCCTCCCTCCTCTTCCGGCATATGCTCTTCTTAGTTCACTTTATTTCACAGCATCATATCTATTTGCTCAGGGATTTCCTTAAGGATCTCCATTTTCTGTTGCTAACTTTTGCATTCATTTTTTAAAGTTTTGGTCAATTTTAAGAGAAAAGAGTTATTTGCCAAATTATTTGTCTGTTTTCATTTCATCCCGAGGTGACAGCTCATCATTCACCCTGGGTTGTCAACAGCCTCTATCTTCCACTCTTATTACTACAGCTTTTATCTGTGAGACAGTCTTCATTTTCAATTTTCTCATACCAGTGCTCTGCTAGTTGGCTGAGTGTATTTCTTCTCCATCAATTTTCCTTTGCATTAGACATGTCCTTAGATTCAGAATCAGTAGCAAGGCCTGTCATTAATAAAGGGCAATATTCAGACTTTCTGTTCATTCATTTTGTAAGCCAGAAGTTGGATGTCTGAAACTTGTATTTACCGATTTAATTTTCTTTGCTCACTGAACTCAGTATGTGCTCAGTCCAGCTGTCCACTTCCTGTTCTGTTTGTAAGTCTAACAGTCTTCTCAAGCATAAGGAGTTTGTATTTGATTTTCTCTTCATTTAGTTGACTTCATTAGGGAAACTTTCTACCTTTGAAAATTTTACCAACTTCCTTATAAGAGTAGGTGAACAGAAATAATAAATAGTAATATAATATAATAAAATATAATGTAATACTATTTCTATTATTACCTAGTTAGAATACATTTAAAAGATCTTTAAAATATTCTAGCTTTATAAAAACACCATTTATGTCAGTTTTCAATTTGCACCTGTAATTGATATCAAATGTATTTAGTCACTGCCATGTGACCATTTAAGGTTTTTACTCCTTTAAATTCCCAACATTTGTTTGTTACATAAAGTGTGAATGAGATTCTTTACAAATAACTTGGGGGTTAATCTATTACTTCTTTATACTCTATGCCAATGGTTCTCAAACTTCAGTGTTTATCAGAATCATCTGGAGGGGCTTGTTCCACACAGACTATCCCCTCGCCCCCCAGTTTCTGCTCCAGTAGGTCAGGGTGAAACAGAAGAATTTGCATTTTTGGTGGACTCCCAGGAGATGCTGATGCTTAAGAATCATAATGAACTCTGATAGTGTAAAGATTTTGTAAAAAATTGGTATTTTTATTTCACTTAACTTTAAATTTTTATCAATGTTCTCCATTTTTAGGCTATGAAGTCTGAAGTTTTATATGTCAAGCTGTGTATAAAAGTTCATTACAACATACACACAAACACATGCAAAGACATGTTCCTGTCCTTCCTTCCATACCCCAATTCCTTTTTTCAGAAGCTACTCTAAGGACCTGTTACAAAAATCAGGTCAGGAAGATGTTGATTAATCAGGGCAGCCGACGGAAGGAACTACACTATGGAAGGTTTTAAGCCTTGGTGGATCTTTGTAGCAGTTGCTCCAAGCCTATAGGAGTATCTTTGTTTGTAAGTATGCTATGGTCAGACTCTCCTTACTACACAGTTCCTGGGTGTCTTCCTAGATTACTAGGAAGGAAGAAAACTTGATGTCTCTTATCTCATAAAGTGAAAATGACCAGTATCTTCAGACCTGTCATTATCTTCTTTAGGCATTTTTATTCTAACACCAACCTTTGTATTTATCCTCTGTTGGACTTTTTTTAATTCCATAGTGGGAAACTATTCTCACTTCCTTATGCTACTGGTTCAATTTTCTGGTATCCATCTGGTTTGTTTTATAGTTTTAAATGGGTTTCACACAGCGCTCTTCTACAGGCTCAGCTGTGGCCAATGAGAATTACGGGAATTGAGAAAATGTGTCAGGGTTTAAACACTATCCAAAGAGGGGATCTCTAGCAGACTTACAGGTGAGCTCCTTAATTCTCAGGTTTTGATTCCCAGCCTCTCTGGCATCTAGCATTTTCTCCATTAAATCTACAATACGTGGCTTGAAAGAAAAAAAAAAAAAAAGATCTTGTCTGGGCCCGCCTTCTGGATCAGTATGAAGCTTGATTCTAAGACATGCATGCAGATGGTGTCTTCCTGAAGAAGACTTAGATACCTGAGGTACTCTTTATACTGTTTGACAAGTTTGTTTCATCTAGGAAACCTTAAGGCAGCAGCTTAACTGTTCCATTTCTTTGGGACTCTAACCTGCCTGCTATACTTTAGTGTCCTTAGAATGTGTTGATTCTTTGAGTCCGTATATTCCTCCGTGTTCTCATGGTCCTCTTGTAAGTTCTTTTATCTGAGGTTTTTTCTCAAAGACAAAGTTCTTTTTAATGTATCCACTCTCAAATTAACATGACTCCCTTTACTTAAGTATCAGTATGAATCTTAAAAAAGGACTTTTAAAATTATTTTCATATAATTGTTTTAAACGTTCTATTTTTTTTTAAGCTCTGTGAGTCTTTTTATTTTCCTATTATTAAGCTGATTGGTTCTATTTGCAAATTTTCAAGCTTTTCCTGTTGAAGACCATAGCAGAAGAAGCATATTTCACAAATCATGTACCTCATGGTAATTGTGAAAATATTTAGAGCCAGGTTATTAGCACAAGTTGAAAAAAGAAAGCACAGTTAACAATATGTTTGCATCAGAGGGGGCTACTAATAGATTACACGACTTTCTTTACTTCTGAAGTTCAGAATTAATTAGGAACTAAGACATAGTGTCCAGCAAATGCCTATCAATATATCAGCTTACTAAAGATAAGGTATAATAGGCATCATGTGTAGGATCTGGAGCCACATGGATTTTTCTAACGTTTTGTTCTAAATTTAAATCACTATCCATAACCGGAGTTGGATGACTACAGTCCTGTTCCCCACCCACTCCAGCTTTAGGGACAGAGTGTGCGCCTATAAACTAGCAGCTTGATAGAGTAGGAAATGTGTGTTTCTTGAGAAAAAGGCATTATGAAAGAGAAAAAGGCCCCAGAAGGAGAAAAGTAGACTATGCTTACTTCCCTCTTCTGAGGTCGAAGGTCAGACACGATGAGCTGATGACGGTTCTCTATGTGAGCAGGGAGATTACTCCTATCGTCTCTAAATTTCCTGATACACACAGCTGTCCAAGAGGCAGTGATTATGGAAAATGTATATGATAGAGGTCAGACATAAATTATAAAATAGGCCAAGTTTCTTAAGAGAAATAATGCTTTTTTTTTTTCTTTTTAGCTTCCCACAGCTTCAGTAACGTAAGATAGATGAGGATAATGCTCTGTGACATACACACATATGATTAATGATCCATAAAAAGTACTGAGGTTTGTTTTCTAAAAGCAGAGGTGCTAAAATAAAGAGAAAAATGAAAACAGCTGCCCAAAGGAACAGGCTGTGGTAACAGTACTTTCAAAAATCCACAAAGTAGAAGGGTCCTTTTCTGAATTCCGTAGAATTAACTTGGATGTAGTATAACTGAAGATGTCAGACATGCAGAAGGATCAGGTAGACTTGCAACCAATGTCCTCAACTAGTATCAACTGAACTCAGGACAAATTTCATGGTTTTGAGGTTTCATCTATAATCGTTACCCATAGGGCAATGAAATACTCTCATGGGAACAATGTCAGCTGACAGTCCGTAGTAGCTTAGGTTTGTGTATTCTGTTAGCATAGAATTAGGCAGCATAAAGATATCCATAAGGCATGCTCACTTTGAGGGCATTTTAGCCTTCAAGTTCAGCAGATGGACCACAGAGATCTGCCAAGAGAAGGAAGTTGACAAGCCTGGGAGTATTGCCAGTACCTATGAGGACAAATTTCAAAGGAGGACTTTTTGTCTACCGACTTCCAATAAATCTAATGAGCGTATATCTGTATTCAGTGCCCTTTGGGTATTCAGGCAGTATGTTTGGTCGCATCCAGCCTTAATGAAGAAAGCTGAGTGCAATGATTGCTTATTTTAAACTATATACTAATCTGATTTGAATTAAAATTAATAAAACTTCCACCCAGCCTGGGCAGGTACCATGCCATGTGTGCGGGGCCTGAGCCGCTCTGCCCCTCACATGTCCTGTCTGGGTGGCTTGCACCGGAGGCCTAGTGAGAAAAAGAATTTTTAAGCTGGCTGTTAAACACAGTTATTATTATAAATTAAATTATGTAAACAACTAAATAAACTATATTATAAACAAAGGTAAAAATTAATGAAACTTCAAACATTTGCAATTAATACCATTCAACAATTTCAAATTGTTCATTAACATTTATTGAAAACCAGTGGGTATTGTGCATCATAAGAGGTACACGAGATATAAAACTGAAGATGACATTGTCTCTTCAGCCCTTTGGGGAGACAGGCTTGCAAACAAATAATATATGTATATGTGTAAAGTGTGGTATATAATACTGTGTATTAGGAATGCAAAAGCAAGTTAGTTTCACATTACAAGTAATCAACTTGAGAAATTAGCACAGGTTTCACAGAAATATAGAGAAAATAGTTTTTTTCTGATACACTTTAACATTCAAATAAGCTCTCTAATGCATCATGTAGGATGATTTTCACATGATAAATTTTTGATAATGTTATTAAACAGCTCATTGAATGGACAAAGATTGTTACTTAAAGATACTTTGTTTCATAGAAGAAAATTCTGATGAGTAAAGGTTTTGTTTTGTTTTTATGTTTTTGTTGTTGCTGTTTTTAATGATGGAGGGAGATGCAGAATGTGAAGGAAACTCACAAGAACTTTAATGACATGGATTTTCAATATCAGTTAAAAGTCAGGTTTTGGGATGAAGCCAGTAGGTTCTATGCTTTCATTCTTTATGTTAATTATTTCATAATTACATGATTCGATTATGGCAAAAATGTGAGGCATTTGCAGATAAATTTTTGGTGTTGTGGAAACTGAAAAGACACACGGTGAGAAGACAGGGCACTCAGGGTTCTTTGTCCTGGAGGACTGTTTTATAGGCCAAGTTGCACAAATGATTGCTATTCACTAGATGGCAGAATACTAAAAGAATACTCTGGCAGAGTACAGCTGGCTCATAAATGTGCTGCATAATTTGACTTAAGGGCCTTCATATTGCTGCAAAATTCAGTGATTTATTATTAAGTGGCATTGAATATAAATGAAGTTGTGAAATAGTCTCTGCCACACATGAAGGTAGTTTCTAGAAATAAGTAATAATATCTTACATTTATAAGGATCTTTTTATCACCCTCGTTTCCTCTGGCAGGTCCCCAAGTCTTTGCCTTTTTCTGTGTTTCCTGGGATGATTATTTTCATCATATTCTCCCTGGCTTCCTAATTTATAAGCCTAGGAAATATTCCTGAATCTTTCTGTGCCTCCACCACCTTTAATACGATATTAAATGTCGTGAATAAAGGTCTGTTGATCACTTCTCCAGCCGGCCTTTCTTGATGCGGACCCCCTGCCCAACCACCCGTCCTGATGCATGCCAGGCCCTGCTCTGACTGTGCCATCCTCATTTCTCATGTGCCTTGTTGCAATTGTCTCCTGCCTGTCCTTGCTGTTCATTTAAAAATATTGTAGGGATTATTTTTTATTTATCAAGTTATTTAAAAGTATTGTAGGGATTACTTTTTACTTACCAGATGGGCAAAAAATTTTTAAACAAAATTTGATGAAAACTCGCCATTGTCAGGAATGTGGGATGACAACTACCCTTCTGCACTGACAGTAGGCTACTGAATATCTCTGTTGATGGCAGGAAATAGTGCCATATTCTTAATATTAAAACTATTTCCTTTGAACAATTCTTCTGCTATTAATTTTGTTGCAGCATTATTTGTAAGAATGAAACCTATAATGAGCCTTAATATTAATCAATACAGAAATGTTTTAGTTTGAAATGTTTACATAACTAAATACTGTGTAGTTCTTAAGACTAAATGTGGATCAGAATGTGTTTACAAGGAACTATCTTCAAGGTACATCCCCAACTGAACGAATAAGATGCAGAGTGAAATGTGGAGTATGAGTCATTTGTGTTAGAATATTTATTTCTTGTTTCCTTTCACACATCCATAACAACACCTGTAGTTACAGGAGGCAGCGCGGCATGCTGGTTTCTCCGTGGAAAGGTCACGGAGCCACCCTTGGCCTTGCTGGGTTCAGTCTGACTCCACCACTTACCAGGTCCATGACCCTGGTAAGTTGGTTAGATTTTTTTTTTGAGCCTCAAGTTCCTCTTTGTTAAGTAAAAATGATAATAGTAACTACCTTATAGGTGTGTTGTGAGGATTGAATGGAATAAAAAAATGTAACACTTCGAACAGCATCTGGCATATAGTAAGATCTATATTTGTTTCACTATGAATTTATACATCAGTCAAATTTTTTCTGGAAATGATATGTCAGGTACATTTCTGGAAGTTGTGTCTAGGGACTGAAGGATGTCTTTGTTTTTTAATATGCTGCATAAGTAATGTTAAAAAGGAAATATCTTCCAAAAACTTTTCAGTGGTTCTCCATTGCTTTAGGGTAAATTTAAAATTCATTAGTATGTCATTAGAGACTTTTGATGATTATTATCTCCTTGTTTGCCTTTTGTGTATTTTTCTTATCCTCTGGTACAAGATTTATTAAATACTCTTTGAATCTATTATGATAATTTGGATATTCTTTCCTCTGACATGATGTCCTTCTTTCTTTAAGACTTCTATGTGACACGCCATGCTCTCATGTCACCCCTCCAGAAAGCCCTCTTGCACCTTTGTGCCTCTTCCCTTGCACTCTTACTTAGCACCCGAGTATTCCACTGTTACAGAGTTTATCTACTTGGTGATTAAATATTTACCTCACCCATTTATTGTGAACACTTAAAGGCAGGGACTATGACTTTTTTCATTTTTATATATTCTTTGTCACAGTGACCAATTATTTGCTTAATAAATATTAAATTAATGAATAAATGAACTGTGAATAAAATTCCATTCCCCCCCACCTAGAAATTCCTTCCAAAACAGTCTCTCAGATACTGGAAAGAAAATTCCACAGTGGGCCTTTCAAATTGACTGGATTGGAAATTGGTTACACAGGTATAGGAAGGCTTACATAATGAAAGGGAGATATTGAAGTATCTAAGTTAATTAACTTCAAGAAGTTAGAACAAAAACAGGGAAGAGATAGGTTTTGGAACCTAGGAGTTTGATGGGAGGACTCACTGGGTCTGATTCTTTGAACTCTGAGGAAAGCTCTATACAATTTGTGCTGGGGTTTTGAAGAAGGGGGCATGGTCTGGTAGGTGTCATTCAGATCCCTGAAGGTTGTGTGGCCTGGTGGACACTCAGACTGCTGAGGTAGAGGTGACAGGTTGGTGCTTGGATGGTCCTGGACCGTGAGTCAGTTGCTTTAGCACATGGTTTGGCTGGTTCTTATACTAACTACCAAGTTCATGCTGCTGGCTACTGTGGGGCCTTGAGAGGGCTTGAAGGAGCTGGTGCTGGGAATGCAGAAGGAAGCTGGGGATAGAGCACAGTCTGCAGCTGCAGGGGCAATACTGAGAGGAAGTGGAAAACAGGAAGGCAGTCCTTTTTCTCTTCCTCACACTTCCGAATAGCCTCCACCGTAGATCTTGCTCATTTTGCCTCCACTGCAATATTCCTTCATTGGCCAATCTTAACAGGAAGCCAGTTGACAAAGGATTCTGGGAAAAGTAGTTTTTACAGTTTCAGCTCCAACATCACAAAGTAGCATACAGTGGTTGAAACTGTTGCTGAAAGACAGTATCTGACTCCAAGCTGTGACAGATTAAAGATTTTCTACCCTTTCTGAAGTTGGATTTGATCCAACACATTCATCATTCCCATTTTACATGTTGCCCAGATGTCAGCTAGCTCACCCTATACTTCTTAGAGTTTTTGTTGTTTGGTTTTCAATTTTTATTTTAAAATATTTGTAGACTTACAGAAAATTTTCAAAAATAGTGCATAGATGTATTACTACCAGGAGTGCATAAGTGTTCCTGTTTACCCCACAGTCTTGCCAACATGTGTTCTCGTAATTTCAAAATTTTATAATGGTATCTCAGTGTTATTTAAATTTATGTTTCTCTAGTTATGAGTGAGTTTGAGTATTTTTACTATGTTGAGGGTTATTTTTATATATTTCTTATAAGTTGTCTATATCTTTTTCTCATTTTTCTGTCATATTGTCATATATCCTTCAACTTTGAAGAGTTATTTATCCATTGGGTATTTTAGCCCCTTGTCTTTGGTATATGTTGGAAATATTTTCTACCATTTGTTCAGTTGCTTTTTGAGTTTATGTTGCCATTTTCCATGAAAAAATGCTTTTTCTTTTAGAAATTTTATGTAATCAAATTTATCAGTTTATTACTTTTTTCTTTTATTTTTTTTCTGGGTTAGTCAACATAAGAAAACCTTTCCCTCTGTAGTTAAAATGGATTTTTCCATGCTGTGTTCTAGTATTTGTAAAGTTTCAGACTTTACATTTAAATTCCTGACCTATTTGAAGTTTATTCTTATGTGTGGTATAGTCTATGGATACAATTTTCTTTTTCCCCAAACTGCTTACAGGCTGTCCCAGTACAATTTATTATCATATCCATCTTTTCTGTAATGTTTTAAGATACCACTGTTATCATATAGTAAACTTTCAGGTATAGGGTCTGGCAGAAGTAATGCCTGCTTGAGTGTGGTTGGTAGGGTAATAATATGGGTGTAATAATTTAGAGTTTTAATTTGAACATTTGACCTAAAGTGTCATATGGTGTGCTTGAGTGTGATACTGTTATATTATAGAATTACGTACTTATAACTTTGTACTAAAAGATTTTGGAATAAAAAAGGAGCATTATTTGTGCTGGGCCCCATAAATGGGTCTATTTCTGTGTTTTCTATTTATTTCAATGACTATTTGTCTTTATCATCCAGGACCAAGCTGTTGTAATTATAGATGCTCTACATAATGTTTTAATATTTGATTGGGGTAATCCATACTCACAGTTTTTCTTTTTCAGTGTTTTCCTGAGTGTTGGGGACCACCCTGCCTGGTTTCAGAAGCTGTAACCCCCCCCCAACCCCCTGCCATGGCTAAGGCTGAGTGGGCGACCTTCAGATCATAAGCCACTAAGGAAACAAAGCTTATCTCCCTGGCAGGGGCACCATCTCTGCCCCTTTTGCTTCACCTTGCCTGGCCCCCCAATGCTTGATCGGTTATCCAATGATGGGTAAGATTCCTCAAGGGAGGGACAACCTAAGACAGGCATGATCATGGGGAGGCCCCAGGGAAGGACTTGGGGGACTATAGCAAAAGGGCATGATGGACCCTTGCCCCTTGGCTTTGACATAACCTGAGTCCTCATTCTGTCTGTAGAAGTCTCCTAATCTCTTGGCTGCCTTACTTCCCCTGCCTGACTTAAGCCTGAAACAATGACAGAGGGCGGTGCAGAGCTGTGCTGGAAAGGGTGGGTTCCCTGGGGTGATCAGGCCTAAGAAAGAATATATAAAATCCTGTGAAAACTGCTTTGTTTAGAATGCTCTCAATTAAATGATAAGGGTCTGAGCAGGAAATGAGTTTGTTTCCCAAAGTTTTGTAGCTCTTTAGCTAACAGACCCTGACTCAGAATAAGCCCTCATAGTTCTTTGTATGTTATCTACTGTTTGATCCTTGCTGCCTAACAATGATTAATGAGCTTTACCTGTATTCCTGTGCAAAATGAACCTAATAAAAGCCCATTGAGGAAAAGGCTCTTGGCCCTTCTCCTTTGAGACATCAGCCACCTTTCCTCCCCAAGCAGTTCATGTCTTGGTAGACTTATTCTCATCTGTGGCGGCTGGGCAGGCCCTGCGGGCAGAGCTCCCCGACACCTGAGTATTTCTGCATGCTTATTTTTCCATATAAATTTTAGTATCATTAATTTCTAAATATTTAATCTTTTATGTTGCTACTATAAAGGTTTCTCTATCATATATATCTATTTGATTAGTGTTCATGTATTTGAAGGCCATTAATTTAAAAAAATCCTTACTTGAGGACATTTTTTCATTGGTTTTAGAGAGAGAGAGGAAGGGAGGGGCAGAAACGTCAATTAGTTGACTTCTGTATACACCATACATGCCCAAACAAGTCAGTGACCCTGCAACCTAGGTATGTGCCTGACTGGGAATTGATCCTGCAGCCTTTCAGTTATGGGACAATACTCCAACCAAATGAGTCACACCAGCCAGGGCTGAAGGCCATTGATTTTTTACTGTCAATTTTATATTCTCCTGTCTTGCAGAATTATTTTTGCTTCAGTTCGTTTTATGATTGATAGATTTTCTAAACATACTATTATATCACCTGCAAATAGTAATCATTTTAGTTTTCTTTTTAACCATTCTTAGGCCTTTTGTTAATTTATTTTTGTCTAATTGGATCAGTTGATACCTCTGGGACAGTGCAGAATACTGGTGGAGGCAATGGGCAGACCTGTCTTAGTCCTGACCTCAGTGAAAAGGCTCTGGTGTTTCCCCATGAAATTAGACACTAGCTATAAGGCTAAGATATGTTTATGTGTATTTTACAATGTAGAAAGTATCCCTCATTTCCTATTTTTGAGTATTTTTTCATAAATGGGTATTGAATTTTATTGAAGGCTTTCTCACCATCTGTGGCACCAATCATTTGATTTTTCCTTTAGATTTGTTTATGTGGTACATGACATGGATTTCCTAATATGAAACCACCTGCATTCTTAGAATAAATCTACTTAGTCTTTGTGTATTATCTTCTTAATCTGCATTGTATTCTGTTTGCTGGTGTTTTACTTAGTGCTTTTGCATGTGGACACCTGAGAAATATCGGTCTGTAATTTTCTAACTTTTTATTGCCTATGAGGTTTAAGTATCACTGTAATATTTTTTTCAGAAAGGAAATTTGGAATATTCCTTTTTTTGCAATAATTGATAGAGTACTGGGTTTATCTGGTCTTTGACATTTTGGTAGAATTCATCTCTGAAACCAGTTGAGGCTGGCAATTCTTGTGGAATAGTTCCTGCAGTGGGTTAAATAGTAGCCCCAAGTGATATGTTCAAATTCTAACCCCCAGACCACTGAAGGTGACCTTATTAGGGGGAAAAAGAGGATTCGGGGGTCTTTGCAGGTATAAAGCAAGGATTTTGAGAGGAAATCATCCTGGATTAGATTAGGCTCTAATTGCCATGGCCAGTGTCTTCATAAGAGACAGAGAAGGAGAGAACACACAGACGCAGCAGAAGGCCCTGTGAAGGCAGCAGGAGACTGGTGCTAACTGCCGCAAGCCGAGCAAGGCCAGGGGCCCCGAAGCTGGCAGACCGAGAGACAGAGCTTCCCCTAGAGGGGGTGTGGCCTGCTGACACTTTGACTTCAAATTTCTGGCCTTCAGAACTGTGAGAGAATAAGTACCTCTTGTTTTATATCATCAAGTTTGTAGAGTCTTAGAAAAAAGTACAGTTTCTTAATCACTTTATTACTTTTATGGAGATTGGTCTTTTAAAGTGTTCTAGAAAATTACCCATCTTATCTAAATTTTTGAATATATTTACACAGGTGACTGTAAATTATTCTCTTATGATTTAACAACTTTTTTCTTTATCACTGTGTATTTAAATTTTTCCTTTTTTGTTGGTCAACTCAGCTAGTATTAGCTATATTTTTAATTGTTCCCTGAAATAGGATTTTCATTCACAAATTAGATGTACTGTTTTCCTACACTATGACTTGCTATTTTATGCTTTTTATTTATTTTTTCCTTTATTGTATTTTCTTTGGCTTACTTTGTTATTAGTTTTTTAAATTGGACATAAATTTATTTATGTTTTTCTTGCTGATAAAAATGTTTGGTGCTATAAGTTTTTCTCTATTCTGTTTTAAATATATCCCACAGATTCTGATATGTAGTATTTTCATTATCATTATCATTACCTGTGTTGTTTAATATGTTTGTTGTTATTTTCAATTTCTGTGTGAAAAGACCTGTGCTTGGAAATGTAAACAGAATTGGCCCAAGCCCCCAGCCCTTATTCTGTGAAACGCTTAGTGATTTACTTGTGTTTTCTGTAAATTTTCAGGGTGCTAGAAAAGTTTTAGTCTAAGGTAGGTCAGCCATGTCCAATTTGAGAAGCACTGCAAGTATTTGGGGAATTTCTTCTCTGTGACCAGGAGTAAAATGTTAGGGAATGAGACAACTGATTCCATTTTCTTTTCTTTATTTTCAACTGCATCAAATAAATGGACTTTCTCCATGCCCTCCTCTTAGCAGCCACTTGTGATAAGATTGCTTATTTTGTTTAAAATGCAAGTGGACAGTGGAAAACTTAGGCTAGATTTAAATTACAAAAACTACTTCAGAAGCCAAGCCTACAACACATCGTTATTAAAATGGTAGAAATATTATTTTAGCATTGAGAAATGAGTTTTAAAGGAATCTAAAGAATTAAAAAAAGTAAGAATTTCAAAAACACTTGTATGAAATTATGCGTATTAAATTTTTTATTGAATAAATTGTATGACTATGAATTTGTGAGCTTTATAAACCAGTGAGCTTAGCTTTAATTTTAATATTTGTTTGAAATCTAAAACCACTAATAGATAACCCAAGGCATGGTAGGTATCCTAGGAAATTTTAATTTAAACTAAATTTAAAAGGCTTAATTAAGTCATTTGTGAATATCATTTGCCTTTTCTTTTGTTATCATAATAAGAGATAGTGCTGGTCTCCTTAAATAATACCTTCCCTAAATCCTAATATGCAATATAAATGTTCTAATGCTGGCCTAATTTATTTCAGTTTAGTTCTAAATGAAGTGAAAGATCAGAAGCTTAAAGTATTAAAGTACTATGGTTAAATAACTCAAATAACTCAACATGCACTGAGTTCTGAATTTTACATAGGAGAAGAAAGAAGAAAGTAAAGACAGAACCCTAGGCATACTAAATTATCAGTAAAATTTTGTGGGTATTGAGTGGACATGGTGAATGAAATGAATATAGTTTAAAATCCCCCTTGATGAAGAATAAATTAGCAACATACTGAGAGAATGCAAAATTAAAATGAGTAATTAGTATTGTCTGTTAGAAGTTCAAAGTTTAAGCTGAGCTTTAATAGTAACTTCATCTTTGATTCATTATGGAAATTTAGCAGCTTAGTAGCATTCTCAGTAATAATGTACAATTTGACAATATAATTCAAACAAAATCCATGAATAATATTGAATTAATGCCTTATTTTATGAGGAAAATTAATTCTTGGATAAATATGTCAGGTTTATAATTTAGAACATTTTGTTGGGTGTTAATTAAGTATAACATAGCACATTAACTCTTGCATATTTTAAATAAATACTCTGAAAGAAAACATTTAAACAAATCATCTAAAGTTTATTTGGATGGTTCATGGGATTTGGAAACTGAGAACTCAAATTTATTATGTAGGATCTTTAAACCTAATTCCTTCTTTGAATTATGTTGGTAGAACCATGTAAGTTTTAGTCTGAGAAGGGTAATTTAACTTTCATGTTTCCAGATGAAATAGAGGAAATGGAGTGAAATCTATCTCCACATAAAGAAATCATATTCCACATTAATAATGCTTCAGTTATACAGGATAAAATAGTAGGATTTGTAATGCTTTGATCCTGTTATTCAGTAAAAACAAGGAAAATGCAAATCATAATCTAGGATTTTACTTGGATAAATGAGAGATTATTTGGTAAAAGGGACCATTGTGTGGAGGATGGGGAAGAGAAATGAAAGTTCTAAACAAGAAGTCCAAAAGAAAGGGGCTTAAGGTGCATTTTAACCTTATCACATTCAATTCTAGGAGTACACAGGAAATGATGGGGGATGAGCAAGCAGTGGTGAATTTCTTGTCAACCTTGTGAACATCTCACTCACATTTCAGTAGAACGAGTTAACCTGTCTGTGGAAACTTTTCAGTGATTATTTTATTACTATATAAAATATACATATTGCATAACATTTTATAGCATATATTATCTTATAGAAACTCTTTGAAATATTAAGGCATCAAAGATTTCAAAGAACTGAACTATTTTCTGAACTTCTATGATGATTTAGTCTGCTAATGCAATTCAGTTGCAATTGAACATTTGTTGGTTCCAGGCCATTTGCAGGGACGTTTGGAAATTACTCAGTTGTCCAGGAATCACTCACGCCTAAGAGATCTCAATTCTATGAAGTCAATGCTTTTTTGAACACCTAATTTAGTCTAAAGTGTGGAACAAATATGTAACATAATTTAGAATATTCATGCAGAATTCCTTGACCTCTAAAATCATACAAATTCTCATTTTCTATTCTTTACAACCCACTAGTCATCTTTTTTTCCCCTTTGGAAATTGTTGGAACTTCCCAGGTTTTCCCCCGGAGAATAAGGAATAAGCAAAGGAGATTCATGTCTTCAATAAATATCTACTGAGAACCTGATATAATAAGAAGCTGCAGAATGATGCTAAATATTGTTTTACGTCTTCAGGAAACCTCTAGAAGTCATGCTTCAAAGATATTTGACAGAGGGAAAAAATCTCATGCAAAAATATATTAAAGCCATACTAAATCTGGCTAATTCTGCTTGGGAGAAAAAACAGTAACAGTGCATCTGAAGCTAAAATAAACTTACCAGATGTCCAAAAAAGGACTTTATGCTCTGTTCTCTAATATTCCAATATTATAGTCTAACCAGTCTACATTTTACATAAATCTCTGTCAGATTTTTTGGAAAAAAATGAATGTTCACACTTTAAAATGTTTTATGAAATTTAGACTCGCCACAGAATAGTTGTTTATGAATAGGATTTTAGTTTATTTAATATTTCTGGTATTTTCTATTGCTAACAACTTCCCTATTGATAATATATCACTTGCCAAGTTAATTAAATATATTAACCCTTCACAGCCCTCTGACATAGGGAATCAGTATGATAACATAATAAATTGTTTTTTTTATAGGCACTTGTCTTCTCAAGAGTATTTTAATATTCTTGTGCCAGACAACTTATTTATTAATTTTTTAAGATGCTATTTTTTTAATTTTTATTGTTCATTCTATTACAGTTGTTCCAATTTCTTTTTTCCCCTTTTTACCCCCCTCCACCCGGCCCACACCTCTCACCCACAATCAATCCCCTCTCCCTTGTCCATGTCCATACGTCATTCATACGTGTTCTTTGACTAGTCCCTTCCCCTTCCCCCATTTGCCTCTCCCTCCAGTTTGTTTATTCACTCACTCACTCATCCATTCATTGATTTTTTTTACAAAATAGACTCCAGTGAGAATGTCTGCTCATTGTTTTCTACTAAGACTGTATTCACATCCTAAGTTCCAGTCATAACTGAGGCCCAACACCAGTCCTATTCTTGGAATTGTAAGAGATTCTCATATCCTTTCTGTAAATTCCCTTGCATTTAACCAAGCCTCAATAGGGGAGCCTCTTACTTGTAAACAATTCACTTATAGCCAATGCAATTCAATATTACTAAATGGATATTATTGGACTGCTAATAGTTATTGGACACTGTATTAGGCCCTGGGAAGCCAAGATAAATAGGACATGGCCATAGATCAATTCAAGCACCCTTGAATTATACAAATGCTCATGAGCACAGGGCAATGCAGAGAAAGTATTATCTGAAGTAGTGATGGATTACTTCTACTACCCAGAAGGGTCAACAGAGGTCTCTCATGACTCAATGAATCACTTTCATAATGACTTAACACACTAAGTTTTTATGGACCTATGTATTTTATTACACTTCCTTTTCATGATCTTGGTGTAATAGGTTATATCAAGCAACTGTATATGAGTAAATTAGATATATTTAACCTTATAGTGCTAAAACAGCTTTTACAATCCCTTTCACTTCTGAAAGTGTTTTCTGAGTAATTTAAGACTTGAAGTTTCCATTTCAAACATAGAATCATCATTAGAATACTTGTCCTAGTTGTTACTGATGGGATTGCAGTGTACTCATGGAATACTAGAAGGCACTGTAAGAGAAGAGACTCTCCCACACAAAGTGCTTACATATTTAGCAAGACTAAAGGACAGATAACCTGTAAGAAATAACAAACATAGCCCTGGCTGGTGTGGCTCAGTGGGTCCAGTAAGTGCCAGACTGCAAACCAAAGGGTTGCCAGTTCTATTCCTGGCCAAGAGGATGTTTCTCTCACACATCAATGTCTTTCTTCCTCCCTTCCCCTCTCTCTAAAAAATAAATAAAATCCTTACATAAAAAGAAATACAAAACATAGATGAAAATGTTGCTTGAATTCCTGTTGACAATATTTTCACTGTAAATGGGATGAATAATTTTCCCTTTCTCTCTCTCTCTCTTTTTGTGTATTTTTAACTAGAGTTATGTGACATTCTTAACCGCTGAAGAGAGAGTTTAACTCTTGATCTTGAAGAGTATTTTGCTGATTCTTCTTATTCAGTTAGTTCCAGTCACCTGAAGCTGCACGTATGTTATGGGTTCAAGGCCAGCTTAAGTATTGGATTGGCCAAAAGTTCGTTTAGTTTTTTCTGTGTGATGGCTCTAGTAGCATTTAGTTTTCTTTAACTGCATTCAAAACAATTTTGTTAGACTGTATTATGCTGTCATATCATCATGCATTTAAAAAAGTATCAAAATTGGTAATTTTTTGTGCAGCCATTTTAATATTGAAGATGAAAGAAAATACATCACATTTTCAGCATATTGTGCTTTATTATTTCAAGAAATGCAAAAGCAGAACTGAAATGCAAACAAAAAGATTTGTGCAGTGTATGGAGAAGGTGCCGTGACTGATCAAATGTATCAAAAGTGGTTTGGGAAGTTTCTTGGTACTATTGATATTTTGGTAAAATAATTCTTTGCTGTGGGGCTGTCTTATGCATTGGAAGATATTTAGCAGGACCCCTGGCCTCTAACCACTAAAAGCCAAATAGTGGAAAATAGCCAACATACTCAAAACCACCAAATCAATAAAACGATTGGTGAAAATGAAAAAATGTGTCTTTTATTTTATGGAGAAAACTAAACAGACCTTTTGGCCAACCCTGTATGTTGCTCTCCACAGATGATTAGCTGGGTAGGTGATTAAAGGAAATAAACTTGGGGCTGGTCACGGCTTGTGCCCTGGGAGAAGAATCTGGTGAAGCTGACCTACATCTGTATCAGTCTACTCAGGCCATCAGAGTACAATGCCACAGACTGGGTAGCTTACACAACAAAAGTTTATTTTCTCACAGTTTTGGAGGCTAGAAGTCTGATATCGAGATGTTGGCAGGGTTGGTCTCCTCTGAGGCCGCTGTCCTTGGCTTGTAGATGGGCCTCTTCTCCCTGTGTCTTCCCATGGTCTTCCCTCTGTGTATGTCTGATGTCTATATGCTAATCCTCTTCTTAAAAGGATACTAATCACATTGAATTAAGGCCCACCCATATAACTTCTTTTATCTTAATTACTTCCAAATCCAGTTACATTCTGAGGTACTGGGGTTAGAACTACAACATACAGATATTTTTTGGGGAGGGGGAGGGCACACTTTAGTCTATTACAGGCACTTAACTACATTGCCATATACAGATGATTAGCAGTTGGTGATTGAAGAAAACAGGTTAATCAGATTGGTCATGTGATGGGCTCTGGGCTAGGAATGCTGTGAATCAGACCTGTCTTGTTGCTGTGCCAAAAAGAGAGCTGGGTCCCTGCACCTAGGGTTACCTACGCCTGCGCTCAGGCTTTGAAGCTGTTTGGGAGTGCTGTTTTTTCTAAAAGCTGGCCCTGTTTTAACTCATGTTTAAAATTTATTTCTTAATTCTTCCATATGTAAAAAATTTTTGACAAACCTAATTAATATCATGGATTAATGTGTGTGATTCCTCTTATTGAGTTAGTGCCCATTGCCTGGAGCCGCATGTGTGTGCACAGCTCCTAAATTGGATACTGCTTGGATGTTCATTAATAGGCAGTCTTCAGACTTTAAAGTTTGCTACTAAAATACATGAAGGTAGCTATTGTGTTTCTCTTTAAGCATGAGTCCTTGGAGAATCGTATTCTCCGTTAAATGCCAAAAAAAGCCCACTTTGTAGAGGGACTGCTAATAAGCCATTAAGTGATATTGCCTCTGAAAAAGTGAGAACTAAAAGAGGGCCATTTGAGATACGAGAGAATCTTTTTATGGATCTCCACAGCATCTCTACAAGAGGGAATGCAGTGAGAGAGAAGTCCAAACCTTGGAAAACCGAAGGGGTAATTTAGAAAAATGAAAACTATTTTCTGAGAGAAGGCTGACAAAATTACTTAATGCTTTTCACATGATGGGCATTTAAAAGTTAAAACCAGTTTTGTTGCTAGTCTGCTTGTATATGCAATGTTTCTTTAAGTAGGTATTTTTATAAAAGATTTTCTTTCAGCTTTTCAATGCTTTCTGAAAATTATACTATGCAATAGGCCATGTACATTACTATTAAAATTGTTAGTGGGTCAGGCTGTTGGCAGGGTTTATACTGACTGAGGCTGTGGAAGGTGACCATGGAAAGTTATAAGAAGTGCTTTATAATCTCCCAGATCTTGAATGTTTTTGCCTATAAGACTAGCCCATCAACAAACATTTTAGGAATATAGTATCTTCCATTAAATAGGGAAAGTCAAATTAAAGGCAACTATTAATGCAATATAGATCTTACATTTGCTGTAAAAATGGAACATTTTACATTTAATCAGTCATTAAATGCGGTTCTGGAAAAAGTGGGTGAGACTTCTTATATTCAGAGGGAAAAGTAGGTCAAATGCCATTTATTTGAAATAGAACCTCTTAATCATTTGTAGCAGCACAGAAAGAGGCTTGAACTAAAGAACAATTAATGTAGACTCTATGCAACTGGACAAGGTATTTGGGGAGATTGTCTATACTTGTCGGCTTTCTAAGAGTAATAATGTCTTATGCCTTGACTCATAAGCAGGGAATAGTGAGGGATAAGCATCCAGTTGAGCGCAGCTCTTGGATAGCTCTAAATAATGACACATGCACACTTAGTATATGACCTGGTAGGAAAGTAAGAGGCCCAACCCCAGTTGTCAACTGAATACTTCATCCATGTTTCTTAGGTGCTTCTGACTTCAGTCCTGCCTGCTCTAAGCGTGAATGCATTCACCGCGATTACAGTTCTCTTTCTTGATTGTGTGTGTGTGATTTCTTTGTTTTGCCCATCTTATAAAACAGATATGAAATAAAAACAATTTCCACTAAGTTGTGGAAATCAGTAATGGGCAGTGATTCCACTAATTCACGTAATTAAAAGACATCTGTGCAGTGCTGTGTAGTAGCTAGGAGCAGGGGCTGCCGGGTCAGGCTACCTAGGTTCAAACCTTTGCCCTGCCAGTGTGATCTTGAGGAGGTGATGGCATCTCTGCTCACCTCAGATTTCTCCTCTACCAAATGAATGTAATAATAGTATGGTTGCAGGAATTGAATTTATATGTGTGAGAAACTTGGACTTATTAACATTTTTAATTAACATATAGTTGGCATAAAATCTTATATTAGTTTCAGGTGTACAACATAGTGACTTAATATTTATATACTTAATGATGTGATCACCACACTAAGTCTAGTAACTATCTGTCTCCATGTACATTTATTGCAATATGATTGACAATTTCCCTTTATTATAATACAATTGACTATAGTCATTCCCTTGACTATATTAAAACCCTATGGCTTGTTTTTTTTATAACTAAAATTTTGTACCTCTTATTTCCCTTCACCTTTTCCACCCATCCTTGTGCCTTTCCTCCTTTGGAAAACATCAATTCTCTGTTTCTGTGAGTTTGTTATTCTTATATTTTGTTCAGTTTTCTTGTTTGTTTCTAAATTTTACATATAAGTGAAATTATATAGTCTTTCTTGGCTGACTTATTTCACTTAGCATAATACCCTCTAGGCCCATGCATGTTGTTTCAAACGGCAAGATTTCATTCTTATTTATCGCTAAGTAACATTCCATTGTATATACGTGTAACATTTTCTTTATTCAATTGTCTATTGATTGACATCTAAGTTGCTTCCATATCTTAGTTATTGTAAATAATGCTACAAGGAACTAGGGGTGCATGTATTTTTGAATTGGTGTGTTTTGAAGAGGAATTGCTGAAACCTGGAGCAATATGTATTATATTATAAGCAAGACAAAAGTGATAACATAGTTTGGCAAATAAAGCACTTATAGCTTGCTATCCCAGCAGACTATTTGGTTCATATCCTAAATATTTATGGTGTTTCTGATCTTTTCTGATGATTTCAATCAGGGCTCTTGTAGGTCTAATATGTTTGCAGGGGACCCTGGGGAATATTTCCAGACCTCAGTTGCTCCGGCGAGCCAGCCTCCTGTCTCCCTTCATTTTTTTTTCCCCATCTGTTAGTTCACAGCCTCTTTGAGAGCTTCAGGTTTAATGTGAAACTGACCCCAGTGGGCAGGAAGAGACCAAAGGAAAAAGCAGATAACTCCAGATTGGTAGGTGGCAGGTTTAATAAGCAAGGGAATTTACTTCCAAAGGCTTGTGTTGGGTGAATATAAGGCGAATAGTTTTCTGCATCTGCCTGCCAGAATCTTTTTATTTTTTATTTTAAATTTTCTATTGTTGTTTTTATTATGTTGTCCCAATTTCCCCCCATTGTTCTCCTCTGCTCCGCCCATACCCCCACAATCCCCACCTGTTGTCACTGTACATGGGTCATTTATACTTGTTCTTTAGGCCCTTCCCCTTCTTTCTTCCTTTGTACCCCGCCCCCCACTCCTCTGGTCCCTGTCCGTTTGTTCATTGTTTCCATGCTTCAGAATCTTAAAAGTTTACCTAGAGGCCTTAATGGGGGTCAGTCACACACAGAGAAGCCATTCACTGGTTTTAGTTGTATACCCCGTCCAGATAATTTCAACCACATTACTGTCTCAGGGCTGTGTCCTTGGGCAGCTGCTTGCTTGAGGGAGGTAAGCAGAGTGCACATTCCAAGGACAGGGGAGGGTTGAGGAACCTCTGGTTACCTGAGTCCAGCTTGCTGGTTAAACTGGCAGCCATGTTTTCTTGATGAGCTTCCCCAACAACTTCCTGCCTTCTTCCCTTTCCCCTCCCCTTTGCTTCACTTCTTCTGTTCATCATCAAATATTTAAATACCAAACTTTAGGCATTACTGGAGAGTTGCAGAGATGAGTAAAGTGAAATCTTGACTTCAAGGAACTGAGCTTTTAGGGCGAAGGGGGAAGAGTTTGCAGCACAGATAAGTAAACAGATAATTTCAATACAGCCTGGTTACTGCTATACCAGAAGTAAAAACAGGGTTCTAGAAAGCTACTTTGAGGGGCAACTGACTCAGAGTGGGATAACAACAGTCTAGATGATGGAGGAGAAGACCTTGGGGAAAAGCTTCCTGAAAAGATAAAATCTGCTTCAGCCTGGGTATTAAAATTACGTAGCAATTAGCCAGACTTGGATGAAAGAGATGGGCTATTGTGTGACGGAAAGGAAGACATAGTACAGAGAGATGCATTTTAGCATGTTTCGGTATCTAGAGGTGAGGAAGGGTTTGGTGTATTTGGAAGATGTAAGTAGATCAGTGAAGGGCTGGAGTGCAGTGAGCTATGAAGGGGGCAACTAATAAAAGGTTTTTTTAGTCTATGCTATGGAAGTTAGGCATTTTCTTTAAAAAAAAAACCAAAACTGTGAGGAGCTATTGGAGGTTGTAAGCAAGGAAGTAGTAGAAACTGATCTGCGTTTCAGATTCTTCCTAGCACCACGGGGAGTATCTGCGAAAGACCCAAGATTGACAGCACGGAGGCTGGTTGGAAAAACATTACGGCAATGGCCTTGAGAAGTCAGGCCTGGGCCGAGGCAGTGTCAGTGGGTTGAGGGAAGTACATGAGATCTGGTTGTCAGAATTTTCCACTCCTATGCATTCTTTCAAATTAGTGGAGGAAACAAACGCCTTTTTTGAGGATCCTCTATATTCCTGGACTTCGAATCCCTCATTATCTCATTTATTTTACAAATAAGGAAACAGATTCTTCAGGTATAAGTGACTTACTCAGAGCCACAGGGCAATGCAGTCACAGAGCAGGAATGATGGACTGGGGATGTCCTTTACAAAATCTTGTTCATTCTCCATTGTGTTGTGGGCGAACAGCGTTCACATGTCACCTGAGTTTCCTGGATGGCTTGAGAACCACTGGAATCATCTTAGAATGCAAGTGTTTAGAACGAGAAACTGAGTTGCTAAAACTTGACCTCAAGACGGTTGGAATTTTGGATCAAGCTATGAATCATTCTGATACTCTCAGGAATTGTCTTTATTAATAGAGATCAAAATGGCTCATGACCAGTGCAACTTTGCAAACAACCATTAATTTACTGAACATGTAGGTGACTATTTTTTTTTTTACTTTTCTTTTTAGGTACCAATTTTTACTAAAAGCAAACTGCTTATTCAAAAGTGATCATGGAACAATTCAAAAATACATAGCAAGAAGGGCGAGAAACATCTCACTGGGCAATATGTTGTGTTAATTCTGTCGTTAGATGAGACTCATGCTTTTCGTTTTTAGGTGGGGTGAACCGGACCCCAGCAGAGGGTGATACAGAAAGCTTTGGTTACTGCCTCATTTCCAGTCAGTCAGGTGTTTCTAGCTGTCTCGGTCTGGCTAGATGTATTGACACAACTGGCTGTGCTTGGGCCTTCTCTGCAGGCAGCTCTAGATCTGCAACGTACTTTGGCAAGTGCCTCCTTTTCCTTCCGTGCAGAGATGCTCTGCACCACGTGCTTCTCCACCCACTTTGTCATGTGCTCTTGCTCCTTCCGACGCATCGTATTCTGCACCAAGATATGATAGTCCAGGCGATTCTTTACTTCTTTGTATACTCTACGCAGCCATTCCTGGTAAGTGATCTCCAAGGCCATAGAAATACCATTTCTCTGGACATCAAAAAGGTAATGGCGCTTCTGAACCAGTGTCTGCTGGGACTTCTCCAGATCGATTGCATCCTGGATATTTTTGATGGAAGCCCATTTTGCTTCTTCTAGCTGGGCAATTTTTTTGCTCATTGACTTTATTAGCAAATTCCTCAATAGAGGCACCATATTTTTTAACCATATAGACAAGCAGCCCTATTGTTGACATGGCAGAAACTGTCTCGGGAGTAACCACATATATTTCTTTGGGTAGAAAATACAGGATAAGCCCAGTTTTGAGCAAAGAGGGTCCTGTTACACTGGTTTTAGGATACAGGAACTAGAAGAATTCCTAGGAGATCAGCCCATGATGAACTTTTCCTCCATATTCAGGAAGAGGTGGTACAGGGGCAGACATGGCTGCCCAGCGTGGAAGATCCTTGTTGTCTGCAGTGCCCTTGGACTGAGGAGGGCTGCGTTCTCCAGAGAGGGCCTGACTGTGGTGGCAGCAGAAAGTGCCACTGGAGACAGCATGGTCAGCAAGGGTTCGTTCAGAGGTCTTGGCATCCCAGTGACCTTGAAGAGAGTCTTTCAGGGGAAGGAGCAAGATGGTTGCTTGCAAGTCTTGCCTAGGTGCCTATTTTTTTCAGTAGTTGTCCTAGGTCCTCCTTCTAGATGTAAAACTAATTACAATATTGACAATATTTATTCCAATTATCATTTATTGAAAAACTACTCAAAACTAGGCACCATTAAAAGTGCCTTACATGTTTGAACTTATTGAATTATCTTGGCTACCATATAAAGTAGGTATCATGATAATCCCTGTTTTAGAGATGAATACACTCATATTTTTGTATCGCACTGATACTCAATATTTTTGTATTGTTTGTAATTTCTACAATAAAAAGATGTTAATTTTTTGAAGAGAAAAAATAAATAAAAGGCAAATCAGTCACTCAGTAAATAACATTAGGTTGAAATACATGTTAGAAATACATGAGACAAACCTTAGAAATACACCTTAGAAGAAGGAGGGGCTGGAGAGGCGGTGGTAAGAATGCTTTCCCAACAGGAATTTTAATCACATAACTGACACTTTGCTAAGCCTGTCAAATACCTTGTTGATAGGTCCAGGAATTGCTAACAAGAATACCAGGTACTTGTTACAAAAATAATCCTGGGACAAAATATTTACTATTTTTTTAGATCATCAGCATATATTATTTGTCTACAAGATTGTGCTGTTATCTTACCTCTTTGTATGAATATGTCTGTATTTGTAAGAAATGAGTCAGCTTTTAGGTTTCTTGACTTTATGGGCTTGAATTGAAAGCCACAAAATGATACTACAATTAATTTTTTAGTTGTTAGTTAAGTATTCTGGGAAGAGGCTGGTGTGTTCAAAAGATAGGAAAACTGGAGAAGGAAAAATACTTACTTGAAATAAGAAGTGTTAAGATGATGTGAAGCTGCAGAAAATGTGTGAAAAGTTATTCCAGCTTAGGGGTTGCTTCCACCCTGGGGAGAGGATGCAGTAGAGCAAGGTGTGCTGTCACTCCCGTGTACTGTCGCCTGTGATGATTTAGTCTATTCTTTTATTTCATTGCATTGTGGGCCAATGTCGTTGTTAGTACATTCAGTGTTGCTTTGTCATTAATTATAAAGATAGCTTTTTATTCTTTGAAATATAATATGTGTGGTCTAAAAAGATTGCCTATGTCCTGCAATATGATTTCATTAAATTCATAGGTTATAATATTTAGTAGACTATATTTATGGCTTGCCTATGAGATACTTTTTATGAAAGTATCTTTTTATGAAGACTTTTTATGAAGACTATATAGTTCAGAAAATAATTTAAAAGTCTATTTGACATATTGAGAAACAGAAAAAGACTGGAAGGAAACATTAATGAAGGTTATATTCTAATAGCCTCTATTTAGTAAACCTAATAAATAAAAATAAAATAGATAACCCAATAAACACAGAATGGTAACATGGACTATTCATTGACCCCCAATCTGCTTGTGTCTTGTATCATTATTAGCTGTTAATTATCTGAAAAATTTACTTTTACCATATAGCCTTAACCTAAATAATGTTACATTTATACACTGTCCTCCACTGATAAAATCTTTATCATTTTCAGAACAATTTCATATTTATTACTTTATTTGACCTTCACAAAAACACATTTGAAGACCAAAAAGATACTGTTAATCTCAAGTTATAATATGCAAATAATTATTATTAACATTTCTAAATTTCAGTTTCAACAAAAAGAGAACCAACCTAGAATCTTAATACACTACAGCTATTCACATATATTTTAATGCTTCTAAGTATTTGATCATATGTATATGTAATATGTAGAGTTTGCAGGAAGATACAATCTAGTTCATATATTCAACAAGTACCTCTTTGTACAAAAGAAGAAGACTGATTGTCTTTCTGCCTTCATGGAGCTTACATCCTAGTAGATAAAATAGGATGCAGATGCATATGTATTTGTTATGTTAGGTAAGATAGGAGCTTTGAAGACAAATATAGGAGACAAGAGCGTACAGACCGAAGGGAGGTTCATTCCATTTTATGAAGTATGGTCAGAAAATGCTTCTCTGATGGGCTACCATTTGAACAGGAACCCAAGTGAAGGAAGATGTGAACCGTGTGACATGGGGGGAGTGTGTGGGGGTGATGATGGGCATTTCAGGCAGAGGGAGCAGCACATACAAAGACCTGAGACAGGGTCTTCAAGAAAAGTTAAGAAGACCCAAAGGGTTGGAGAGGACTGTCGGTTGAGACAACATTGCTAAGAGGGACAGTTTACCTGGTTTTGCTGCTGCTGGGCATCAGACTCTTAACTCCGCTCATCAGATATATTTACCCAGTTCAGTATTTATCTATAAAAATGTCTACAGGGAGATTTACCTTAGATTTTTAAAGACTTACTAGATATGTTGAGAATGACTGAAGCCATGCCCTATATTTATATAAATTTTATTAAAGTATCCAAAATAACAGAAGGGTATATGGTATATTCTTATTTTCCCAAAGGATTTATTATCCTTAAATATCATATATAAGAAAATACTTTCTGTGACAATTTAGTCAGGTGCTACTTCCATTGTCCCACTTTAATTTGACTTAATGCTCTGATAACTCTTCATTTGGCCCCTCTTATTTAGTCTTTGTTTATGAGTTTGCTCAGAGCAAATGTCTCAGTGTGGCGACTTTTCACTTCATTCACTCTGTGTATGTGAAGGTGGGGAAGTAGGCATCTATTTCCTTGGAAAGGTGTTCTTAAAAGTTTAGTAGGGAAATGCCACTTATATAGTGGGGTAAGCTCTGATTTCATCTGCAGAGCCTCAAACTATTTGCCATTCCAAGAGGAAGGCTCATTTTCATTTAAGAAGGATAAATCATCATGGAAATTCTTATCCTATTGGCATGGAAAATGGAAAGCCTTTCTCCTGCTGGGAGGTGAAGCTGGAGAGAAAGAAAGGAAGAATCAGTAACTGAGTCTGAGATAAGAACTGAGGGTCCCTGCTTCCTCCTCTGGGGGATGGAGACAAGTCCAGGAGAATCTTGGAGAAGCAAATTTGCTGTTCATCTCTGGATATACCTTGGGAATTTCTGAGCTCTGCATACAGTGTGGTTTGAGAATGATAAGGCAGGTCAGTAAATTAGAATTGGTTGAAACAAATGTTTAGGTAAATGGAATTAATATATTAGTCTCATATTCTTGTAGGCAGAGTATGGTGTTCAGGTAAGCTGGAAGTTTCCTGTATCCTGCTGGCTGACATAAAAGTACTTAAAAGAACCAGATTGTATGAGGTGGCTGCAGGAAACCTGTCTTGATGCTGTGGAGAAGCACTGGACTTGAGCATCTTGTGCTAGCCCAGAGACCAGATGAACCAGGCAGGTCCAAGCCCATCTTAACAAATATAGGTAGAGAATTCACAGTGACTAATTGGGTTAAATTTGATTGTAGAAGGTAGCTTAATTCCCTAAGAGCATAGATTCTCTTGGGAGGAAAGTAGGATGAATAAACAAGAGAATAATTAAAAATTCAGAGTTTATATAATGAAAATATGAGTTACTAATACCCAGAAGAAACTTTTGACCCTGAAAGACCAAACTCCATTGAAACTATTTAAAAGATTTTTAAATCTACTGAATAGAAAAGATTTTAAAAATCTACTAGATAAAACCTATTTAAAATATTTTTTCAAGCTACCGAATAGAAATAGAAAACTTGAGACAGATGACAACATATTTGGATATTAAAAGTGCATTTTTTGTACATCTGAGTTATAGTGTACAAATTTCAACTCTTGCTGTAGTAGTATACTTGGCATGGTACACAGTAAAAGACTTGTATTAAGGCGTGCAAGCCGCCATGAGCCCAAACTGATAAATTTGTTGCTTTTAAAACCACAAACAATCCTCCATCAAGGAGACGTGCAAAATTTCCACAACTCTATTTTTAAGTCTCTGAAAATTTCCACGCCCATCATCGTGTGGTCAAATTATGGTTCAAATTCCTCCCAGGGGCATCCCTAATGCATCTTTGTAAATTCTTAAGTTTCCAAAAGTTAGCAGCATCTACCTGGGCAGCCCTGCTGCTCTAGTACCTTCCACAGCTCGCCAGCCCTGAATTTTGAGGTGTTCCCCTGACGTGTCTTGAGCCTGTCGAAACCAGGATCAATATATCATCCTTGGACCTGCCTTTCCCTTCAAAGTATGATCTGACTTTAAAAAGTCTGGGTCTGAAGACATGAGCTCATATTCTCTGGTCAGTCTGGGACATCATCCACTCTCATGAAGTTGTTAGACATGGCTACTCCCCACAGTCCCCACCTTGCTTACAAGGGCTGATAAATAATTTTCCTTATAAAGTTCTTTGGATTTCTAGAAGGATGTTCTAAGTCTACTACTGTTTTTGTCACATTCTCCTTGGCTGTCTGGAAACATTCTTCTGAAAATTTAATGTCTATGGTGGATTATACTTCTTTGGTTCAGTGAGAGGGTACGGCTTGGCTTGGGAGCAGCTAAATAATCTGCTTTGTATTATTCAGAGTAAATAACATTAGCTGCAGTAACAAATCTTCGTGATTTATTTCTCATTGCAGTTTGAAGCAGGTTGAGTGACTCCTAAAAACTGTCACTCAGGATTTCCCTCTCCTTCCACCAGTGTGACCACACCATCTCAGAATCCTTTGGTCCTAGCTAGGTCGATAATGGAAAGTATATTCAAGAGACATATTTGAGGTTAGATCTAATACAGCATGCATCAATTCCATCCACATGTGTGTGGACCTTCCTTCCTCCTTAATAGGTGATTTAACTTTAAAGACAGTCCATGTCTGAAGAGACCCTGGGAGATGTACAGCGCACATGCAATCCATTAGCATTCGCCTGCCCTTGCCTGTCCTCTGGACACTGTAGATCAGGTGGCTTTGACCTCTGCACACAGAGAACACATCAATCCCATCCTCAAGGGAGACGGCGTGAAGTCCACGTAGTCACTGTGCCCAGCTCACAGTTTAAGGCCTCAGGGCTCTAGTCCTTTCCATCAAACCCAAACATGCCTCCTCTTCTTAATCTTTTAATCTGTAACTAAAATAATAAGTCATCTCTCCTTCCCTTCAACTACTATTCTTGATATGCAATAATGATCAGGGCAAGATAAACTTAGTAAACCTCTTATTGGGAAAAAGAAAGAAAGAAAGAAAGAAAGAAAGAAAGAAAGAAAGAAAGAAAGAAAGAAAGAAAGAAAGACCCCTAGAAGTCATTGGTTTATAGCAGCAATTTTCAATGGTGTGTGTCAAGAAATTTTAAAACATGCAATACCCGACTCTTCAGTTAGGGGCACAGCTCTCTTTTCCCTTAGATTGTCAAATAAAGTATGACAATAGATGTCACGTGTGAGTGAATCAAAATCATACTTATTTTTTTATCCTATCGGCCCAAAACATATTTTTGGTGTGCCACAGCATTTCAGTAATAGTTTACGTGTGCTGGGAGATTAAGAAGGTTGAAAAATCGCAGCTCGGTGGCCATGCTGGAGTCCTGTGCAGCCAGCTCTGCGAAGACCCGCTGTTTGCGATGGTGGGGAAAGTGCTCAGGGCATCGCCAGTTCTGTTCTCTGGGAGTGAATCTCTTACCCGGTATTTTTGTGCCTCTTTACTTTGTCCTCCGAAAGAACTATCCTTATCCAATATTCTCCTTGGCCATATCTGAAAAGGCTGTTGGTGGCTATATATCCTTTAAAACCTGCCTCTGAATTTGAAAGTTTAGGGGTTCATGGGAAATTTTGAGTCTCAATCAGTCAAGATTTATTTTTCATCAGGACTCTTGGATTTTTAAGTAATAACTTTTCTTGTCTTAGGGCATCTGAACTCTGCTTCCAGCCATTTCCATTTGCCAATCCCACATTCAAAAATTCTTTTCTACACATAGTTCTCAAGCTGATTTATTCCTTTGCTTCCTTACTCCTTTATCTCTGAACTTCGTGGGTGCTCACTTGAGACTGTCTCAAATGTTGTATTTGAGTGGCAAAGTCACACTTTTCATATGATTGTGCCGTGGATTTTATTAAAGATTAATTGGTTAAGATTTAGTTCTCAAAGCCTCTTTCAGTCTTATCTCTTATTGTTTGAAGCCCCAAAGCCAAGGTTTTCTAGTTCTTACAAGCCCAATTCAGAGTCAGGGAGAAAATTTGGAGGCATGAACCCTGAATTCATGACTTGTTTTTTAGAAATATTCTCAAAAAATTATTGTAGGTTGACATGCAGGCATTTCCTTTGCTCTGAGGACACATACCAGAGAAATCTGTAGAATTTAGAAGTTGAGGGAGGCAGTGTCTTGAGGAGCACACGGTGACAGTATTATAACCTGTCAGTCTCCTGAGGCACAGACTTCCGTGCGAGCATCGCAGTAACGTCAGGTCACGTACCAGCTGAGGATGCATCTTCAGTTGACACAAAGGTAAGGCAGTAAGCATCTTGTCTAATAGGTTTCTTAGGTCTAAGAAAATTCTTAACAAAAGAGCAGTGACATCATTTTTATGATATATTACAAAATGGCCATTATCCTGCTCTCCTCCTTGAGTCCAAACTCTTGGCAATGGAATTTTGTAGCTCCTCTACTCAAGAGAAGATCACATTTAAAAGTCACCAAGTATAAGATGAAACAAACTACCAAGAATTAAGGTAAGGAGAAAAAAATAATTTAGATTATTAAGAACCTAATAATCTAAAATTATATCTATAAATTATTTGCAGACATAAATGATAAAATAGAATACCATGAAGGGAAAAGATTATAAAATAACCAGCAAAATTAAAAGAGAGAGAACATCTAGAAATAAGAAATAAAAGTATCAAGTTGAAAACTTAATAATGGGTTAAACAGCACACGAGACACAGCCAGGGAAGGAATTAATGAATTTGAAACTTTACCGACAATAGATGATACTAGCACTGAGTATTATCACTATGAAAAACATTCATCATAGTAGGCACTATTAATAATCAATTTAGAAAAAAATATACATGACCATTAAAGAATGCTTTTCTAAAAATTACAATCTCATTTGTACCTAGAGTAATACAAGTTAAATAACAGCATGTTTCGTGTATTAGCATGGCGAGGGTGAAAGGGCGATGGTGACGGCGGGCATGGGCGTGGGAAGATAATGAGCTGCATGCACGCTCTTCGGGGCCCAAACTAGCACAGCCTTTCTCGACACATGTTTCAAAGGGTTTAATGGGCAAAGTCTTCGACCCGAAAATTTTACCTAAAATTTTTTCCCTGAGGAAAATAATTATACAGATGCACCAAGATATTATGTACAAAAATGTTCCTTGAAGGATTTCCTGTAATGAAAACAAATTGTAACAATTATAAATGATTCCAGTCTCCAACAGATCTGTCATTAAATGATTTTTGTTACTTTGGGATGATAAATAGCTATTAATAATAATTGTGTGGATATTTATCACCATGAAAAATATATAGTATATTAAGTAAAAAAACAAGTTTTAGAAAAATATATATGACACATCTAAGAATTTCTAAATGTGGGCACAAAGTTATGTGCATAACAAAAAAAATCTGAAAGAAGATATATTAAAATTTAAATAGTGAAGGTTCAAATGTGCAGATATTCACTGCACAATGAAAATCACATTGAATTTCAAGTGATTTTACTTTCTTTTTGTGGGAGCATTTTATTTATAATCTTTTATGAGAGGAACATGTATTATCCATGTGATAATTTTTATAGAAAAATGCAACTAGTAAATTTGAAAGGCAGAAATAGTGACTCAGCTTACAGTTGCTGAGTCCTGACACAGTTGAAGAATTGCCCCCAGTATTTATTTTTTCCTTTGTAATTTAACACTCATACATTTTATAATTTATTATTTATCTTTTCCTTTCTTATAGAAGTTAGAGGTCTTCATACCTTTAAATCAACACACATGGTTTCTCATTACAATTGCATTTAAATTACACCATACGACGAATACATACTATTGAGAACCTAAGTTTGGGCAAGCCTTCATAATGTAGAAACTACTTGCATTTACTTAGCTCAGCCTCTCACCCCCAACACTGCTTTAAAGCATCACAGCTCTACTCAAGCCAGACTGTACCATTTCTTCTGCTCGCACTGAGGAGATAACCTGACTACTTACTTCATAGATTGAAACCATTTCAAATTCCTTCCTGTGTCACCCCTCCAATCTTCCCATTCACCGTGCCACAGACCTTTATCTGCATCTGCTATTCCTTCCCTCCACTGAACCCTCTCTTCAGTGGAGGGGATTGTCCTTCCACTTGGATCCTGGACCCCATCTTCCGTCACCTCCTCAGTAATCTTTAGTCCACCAGTAATCTCTCATTTTCTTCCGTATGTTTCTCTTTGTTGCTTCATTTTCTGCTGAATACAAGCAAGTTAAATTTCCATTTGTCTAAAATAAAACCAAAATAAACCCCCAATGAAAAGCCCAAACCCTCCTTGAGCTTTTATTAGCACAGTAACCTAAAGCATCTCTGATCACACTGAGCTCTGTGCATTTGTTGAACACTCAGAAAGAGTCTGTCACTATAAGAGTCTCTGGAGCTACATAGATAGTCACATAGGTTTGAGGAGTTTATTGTTATGCTTTTATGTATTTAGAACTCTGGGTATGGTTGACACAATTGTTTGCAATGGAGCTTATTCAGGTAGGGGCAGCTTGTATGAATTCTGTAGGGGGATTTTAGACCAAAGGAGGAAATGACTCATTGATTTAGTGGAGATCCCAGGTCCTTTTTCAATATCCAGAAGAGAACCCTAGATGTCAGTTAGCTAGGAGATGCCATCCTTTCTCTTTTCTTCACTGTCAAGATTCTGAAAAGAGTCATCTATGATCGTCACATCTAGTGTGATCATGCTTCTACTCTCTTCACTGAACTGAAATGGCAACAGACAATTTTCTGTATTTTTCTCTTTATTGACTTCTCTGAGACTTAACACTTGGCCACCTCTCTCCTTCCTGAAATCCTTTTTTCTCTACATCAGTGTTGCTTCCCCGACTTCTCTGGCTCCTTTCCCCAAAAGATCATTTATGGACTCCTTTTTCTCTCTTTATCTTCTGCTCTGTTCTCTTTTCATTCTTTTCTTGGCCTATTTTTGTCTTCATCTACAACTTTTATTCCCATATATATTTTAAAAGTATTGAAGAGAGAATTGATTAAAGATGGATATAATCTAAAACCAAATCTTTTTAAAAAAACTAAGGAAAGTATAACATGTGTCTGTTCTAAGATCTCATGTCCCATAAGAGCTGGAAAGATCCTAGGTTTCCTAAGGACCAATCCCATCCATGCATTCCTGTGCAATCCTTCTGAAAACAGTTCCTGGATCCATTCTACCTTACCATGCCCTGTGATATCAAGACTATTTATGTGGGTACTTTCATCCTCCTTCAATAGCTCCCTTACTCTTTTTTTTTTAATGTGAGGTTTATTATCACCTTTAGAATAAAATTTCCTTTGGGTGTTATGATGATTCAAAGACAAAATTCTTAACACAAGAAAGAATTAGGGTACAAAACTGATCTTAATAAATTTAAGAGGATTGGAATTGTATTAAGCATCTTTTCCAACCACAATGGTATAAAATTATAAATTATATTTAAAAAACTGGAAAATTCACATATGTTGAGATTATATACATAATATGCTACTGAACAATCAATGGGTCAAAGAAGGACTCAAAAGAGAAATAAAAAGGTATCTTGAGATCATCGAAAATGGAAACATAACACACTGAAATCTGTGGACTATAGCAAAAGCAGTTTTAAGAGAGAAGTTCATGGCAACAAATGCCTAACTCAAGAAACAAGAAAAATCTAAACAATCTAAATTTATACCTATGAGATCTAGAAAAAGAATAAAACCCAAAATTAGTAGAAGAAAAGAAATAATAAAGATTAGAGCAGAGACAAGGAAATAGCAAAAAAGCAATAATGAAGATCAATAAAATTGAGAATTGGTTCTTTGAAAAGAAAAACAAAATTGATAAGACTGTAGGTAGACTCACCAAAAAAAGGAGAGTGAGGACTCAAATAAATAAAATAAGAAATGGAAGAGGAGGTGTTACAGTTCATACCACAGAAATAGAAAGGATATTAAGAGACTACTGTGAACAATTATGCACCAACAGATTGGACAAACTAAAATTGATAAATTCTTGGAAATGTACAACCTAGCAAGACTGAGTCATGATGAAATTGAAAATCTGAGCAGACTGATTTTTAATAAGGAGATTGAATCAATAATTTAAACCCCCACAACATATAAAAATGTAGGGCCGCTTGGCTTCATTGGTGAATTCTACACAGATTCAAAGAAGGATTAATACCAATCTTTCTGAAACTCTTCCAAAAAATAGAAGAGGAGGAACTCTTCCAAATTCACTTTATGAGGCCAGCATTATCCTGATACCGAAACTAGACAAGGAAGCCTCAGGAAAAGAAAATTACAGGCCAATATCCCTGATGAACATAGATTTAATAATTACCAGCAAAATTCAACAATACATTGAAAGGATTACACACCATGATCCAATGGGATTCATTCCAAGAATGCAATAAGGTCTACATGTGGATATGAGTCAATACAATATGCCATATTAACAAAATAAAGAATAAAAATTATATGATAATCTCAATTGATATAGAAAAAAAATTTAACAAAATCCCAAATCTTTTCATGTTAAAAACTCTCAGCAAGATGAATATGGAGAGAACTTACCTCAACATAATAAAGGTCATATATGACAAGTCCACAGCTAACATCCTACCCCATGGTAAAAGGAAACACTAATGCACTGTTGGTGGAGATGCAGATTGGTGCAGCCACTGTGGAAAACAGTATAGAATTTCCTCAACAAACTAAAAATGAACTGCCTTTTGACCCAGCTATTCCAGATGGGATTATACCCTAAGAATCTTGAAATACCAATTTGGAAGAACCTATGCACTCCAATGTTCACAGCAACACAATTTACAATAGCCAAGTGCTGGAAATAGCCTAAGTGCCCATCAGTAAATGAATGGATCAAAAAACTGTGGTACATTTACACAATGGAATACTATGCAGCAGAAGGAAAGAAGGAACTCCTACCTTTCGTGACAGCATGGATGGAAATGGAGATTATTATGCTAATTGAAATAAGCCAGGCAGTGAAAGACAAATACTGTATGATCTTACTTATAACAGGCATCTAATAAAAACTGAAAGTCTTTCTAAGATCGGGAATAAGACAAGGATGCCCATTCTTGCCATTCCTATTCAATATAGAATTGAAAGTACCAGTCAGAATGATTAGACAAGAAAAAAAAGGCATCTAAATTGAAAAGAAAGAAGTAAAACTGTCACTATTTCCAAAAGACATAATGTGTGTGTATATATGTCTAGAGACTCCATCAAATAGCTTTTGTAGCCAATAAATAAATTTGTAAGTTGAAGAATACAAGATCTGTTGTGTTTTTACTGAGAATGAAATATGGGAAAGAGAAATAAGAAAACAATCCCACTTATACCTGCATCAAAGAGAATAAAATAACTAGAAATAAATTTAAGGCGGTCAAGTGGGATTATAAATAAATTTATAATCCCACTTATACCTACATCAAAGAGAATAAAATAACTAGAAATAAATTTAAGAAATAAATTTAAAACTAAAATTTTATAGTTTTAAAATTAAATAAATTTAATAAAATTATTAAATAAATTTAATAGCATTTTTCAAAGACATAAAGCAAATAATCCTAAAATTTCTATGGAACTACATAAAAACCCAGATAGCCAAGGAAATCTTGAGAAAGAAAGAAAGAACAAAGCTGGAGGTATCATGTTCCCTGACTTCAAACTATATTTCAAAGGTATAGTAATTAAAGCAGTATGGTATTTGCATAAAAAACAGACACATAGGTCAATGGAACAAAATAGAGAACCCCAAAGTAAACCCACTTATTTGGTCATTACTATATAATAAAGGGGGCAAGAATACACAATGGGGAAAGAACAATCTCTTCAGTAAATGATATTGGCAAACTGGACATCACATGGAAAAGAATGAAACTGGCCTACTATCTTACACCATAAAGAAAAATTCACTTAAAATGGATTAATGACTTTAACATAAGACCTGAAACTATAAAACTCCTAGAGCAGCACATAAGTGGTAAGCTCCTTGACATAGGTCTTGGTAATGAATTTTTAAATCAGATGTTAAAAGTAAAAGCAACAAAAGCAAAAATAAGTAGAATTACACCATACTAAAAAGGTTATGCATAGTAGAAGAAACCATCAACAAAATGAAAAGGCAGCCTGCTGAATAAAAGATTTGCAAGTTTACCTATAAGGTGTTAATATCCACAATATATAAATAAATCATACAACTCAAAAGCAAAAAAGCAAACAACCCAATTAAAAAACGACAGAGGACATGAACAGACATGTCTTCAAACAATACATACAAATAGCCAACAGAGATATGAAAAGATACTCAACATCCTTAGTCATCAGGGAAATGCAAATCAAAAACATAATGCAAATCAAAGCTCACAACTGTTAGAATGGCTATTCTCAAACGGAAAAGAAATAACAAGAGTTGGCGAGGATGTGCAGAAAAGGGAAACTTTATTTGCTGTTGGTGAGAATAAAATTGATGCAGCCACTCTGGGAAATCTCATGGAGTTTCCTCAAAAAATTAAAAATAGAACTAACATATGATCCAGCAATTCACTGTGGGTATTTATCTGACAAAAACAAAAATTCTAGGTTGAGAAGATATGTGTACCCTTGTGTTCATTGCAGCATTATTTACAACAGCCAAGTTATGGGAAAAAGAAAACCCCTAAAGCCTAAGTGTCCACTGATGGATGAATTGATAAAGAAAAAGCACTATATACAAATATATATATCTCCATAAAAAAGAATGAAACTTTCCATTTGCAACAACATAGTTGGACCTCAAGGGAATTATACTAAGAAAAATAAGTCAGAGTAAGACAAATACCATATGACCTCTCCTACGTGGAATCTAAAAACAGAAAAATAACTCATAGATACAGAGAACAGATTGGTGGTTACCAGAGGTGGGGGTGAGGTGAGACATGGGTAAAGGGGTTATAAATTTATTTTTTTAAAAAGAAGCTGTAACATAACTTCACCGAAGGGAGTGGGAAAAATTGTCTATTTAAAAATGAGTGGACTATAAGACTAAGCACTAAAGGAACTGTGCATAAACACTGCACTGTAGTTAATAAAGTTGTTTCTCATTAAAGTACATGTTAACAATTCTAACACCGCTATATATGTATTCTGGAACTGAGAAAATAAGCATATAGTTGATGGATAGTGATATTGAAGAAGAAATAAAAATTAAAAAAATAGAAATATCTGTACCTTTTCATGAAAAAAATACTGGGAGTAACTTTAAACAATGCAATGTGCAACATGGGGAAATGATACTTTTAAAAATATGCTCATAATCCAATGTTACAGTCAAATGTGCATGTATTTATAAATATACAGATGTGGATGTATAAAATATTTGTATCAATACACAAACCTATCATATGGCATTTCTACAACTTGCACATTTCTACGGTTAATTTGCATGTATAGTTTTATACGAGTAGATCTTCTACAGCATGCTTTGAGGCCTTAAGTGGTAGGGGTCTGCGAAAGGAGGGCAGGTTGCCACGGCCTTGACCGTGTATTTCAGCTGTTCTGTGCTGCTGCTGGTCCCATGCCCCACAGGCAGACACTTACCTAGTCTGCCAGCCTGCCTTGCACTTCTGATGCTCGTGTTTGTTTTGCTGAGGGGTCTCCATGAAGCCTCTGACCCTTAAGTCCCATGAGAATTTGAAGAGGTGACTCATTTTTGCTTTTATTGTACTTCCTGCTTGGTGTATACAGGGTGGTGCATGTCGGGGGTGAATTGGGAGACTATGGTGAATGGCGAGAGAAATTTGGCTTTTGTGTGAGGTGGTCAAGTTGGAACCATCACGTTGGTGGCCACAGCGCACAGGGCTGACTAAGACCCATTAGGTTTGAGTGTGTGTGAGAGAAGAAAAGCCACTTCCCCCCACTCCCATCCAAGGCACTCGGCTTATTCAGGCCACAGGGGCTGAGGGGCTTCTGCTTCTGTCCCCTATAAAAGGCTTGATGGGGGCAGGAGGCCTGTTCTGCTCGAGAGTGCGCGGCCGGTACGGTCCCAGTAAGGTCTCTTGTTGGCGGTCTCTGGGTGCCTGGAGATTCTCATCTACTAGGTAGGTCAACCTGGGCCCATGTAAACTGTAATAAGGAGGCTTTGTAATATGTGTGTAATGAACATATGGAATTGATTCTTTGGGAATATAACCTGATCTATTTACATGTAATATGTAAAAATTTTGTGTATTTTTAAATACATTTCCTGGGAATCAAACATATGTAAAGAGAGGACTTCCTGGACATCACAGGAAAAAAAAAAAAAAAAACCCAACCTGAAAGGATAGATAGTAAAATTGTAATAGTTTGTTTCTGGGCATTATAAGTGCTTATTATTTTTGTTGTTGTTTTATTCTTTCTGCTTTTCCAAATATAAAAAAGTAATCTTCAAGTATTATTTTTATAGTAGGAAAATATATGAATAGCAAACTTCAGTCTATTCATGCTAGGATCTGCAAACTCTAGTCTGAAATACCTAGTAATTAATTGGTTTTGTAATAGTGATAATTATCAGAAAATTTTACCTTTAACAATTACTAAGATTTGTTTTTAAAATGAAAATTTTATAGGCAAATTCTTTGGGTATTGCTCAATCAGAGCACTTTATGCCATCAAATACTCAAGCTGTTAACAAACAAATGAAATCATGATGAGATCATGAATAAAGGCCACTGGGCACTTTAGAAATGCTCCCACACACTGATTAAAAAAGACTTATTGATGCCAGTGAAATAACAATGATTGATAGTTTTAATGTTGATATAATAATATCAATATAATATCGTAATATCATAATAATATCAATGTTATTATGATGCATTAGAGTCCCTCTCCTACTATAACGTGTCAACATTTGACAACGACTTGCAAACTCCATTTTGTCAGAGAATTTATTGTCTTCATTTGTGAGAGTAAGAAAAATGAAGAATGAAAATTAAATGTTTTACCCAAGGACACACATCATTTTAAACACCTGCAAATAGAATTTTGTTCCCTGACATCAAATTAAGTGTTCTATTTATTAATATAGGAGTATTTCCCAACAACTTGCCATTTTCAGCAGATAAGCCTTATAGAAGCAATTTATTTAAAAATGTGCTCTGTGAACAGTAACTGTCATTTGGTTTTATATGTTCACTTTGGTTTGAATTTTGAAAATTACCCCCAATATTTTTTTGGAGGGGTCTTAGGAAGAGAAAGTCAGGGTATGGAACAATATAATAAAATGGTAAGAAATACATTTAATACTGTTTGGAACCAGATTTTCATTGTAAGATTGTTTTTCTCGGATTTTAATTCCAGCTAAATCCGATCTCTCAGATTTTGCAGCAAGTGAGGCAGATACAGAGGAACGTTCTCCCAGGCTTTAACATTTGCTTCCGATTTGAGCTGTCAGGGTTGCAAACTTTCTTCCTTACGAGTTTTATTTTCTTTTGTTTTAGTCTTGAAACCATGAGAGAAGTAAAAAATGGAGTATTTTAATATTTTAAAATTTGTGGGTAAAGTTTGGGATACTTGGAGGTCTCATTTAATTTTTGGTTTGAGTTACTTTGTTCCCGTTTAGTTTTAGTAAAATGTGAAACAAGACAAAACTCTCTAGTGTATAAGCTTGTTTATTTTATTGTGCTCTATTTAGTTATTTAAGAAAAAAAGTTACAAAAGTGTAATCGTTGCCATCTGTTGTATTTGAAGTAGAATCTAGCCAAAAAGTCAAAAAAGTCATAGCAACAATTTATAAAAACAACTGCAATAATATCAACTCACTATGGTTACTGGTGCAACTTTATTTTTCTCCCAAATGAAGTAAGTTTCCTCAGAGGTTTATTTTAACATTTGATTTAAATTATTATTAAATTTGCCTCCAAAATCATCAAAGCCTCTAATAACATTGTTATTTAACTCTCTGCCTGATAGGAGATTAGAATTTTTTTTTTGTCATTCTGATTCAGATCTCTTCAAAATCCCCTCTTTGGCGACTATTGTTTTTAAGAACTTCTTAGAATATGATTTTAGGGAAAAATACATGTATATACAGGGTCTGGCACAAATAATGCACCCTTTTATTACAAAATCATAATTGTAATTCTGTAACATAACAATATCACACTCAAGCACACCATATGGCATTTTAGGTGAAATGCTCAAATTAAAGCTGTAAATCATTACACCCACATTATTACCCCACAGTCAAGCAGGCCTTACTTCTGCCAGACCCTCTATGTGTGTACGTCTCCCATAGTATTAAATAGCTACTGTTACTAGCAAATATAAAAAACATGCAAATTTGGTTAAGTGTAATGTTTTCACTGTTGCTGATGATACTTATTCGTATAATGGTACTACTGCCTTAGACTATGTTTTTTCTTTTTTCAAAAAGAAATTGTATTAGTGGGACACTACATGGCCTTTAAGGTAAACACGTCTTACAGATACAAGATTGCTCTCTCTTAAGAGAATAAAGGCATGGTATGGCATCGATTAGCTTCTCCTGAAGTCAGCAGAGCTAGTATTTAAAGGTACTCGTTGGGTTTGCCAGTGTGCTGACTTGCTATTTTATTTTTCTAAAGGGAACTCGAATTACTCCTCCAAAGGCAAAAAGGACCTCCTGCTACCTGTGTGTACATACACCCTTGGAAATCATAGATTTAACAGCTCTAAATATTTTTCCAAGTAAACAAAATTGTTGTGGACATTCAATAACATAGTAGATTTAATAGAGATTAGCATAAAACAGTATCAAGTTATTTAATTGTTTTCTCTACTTATATCTTAGAAGTGAAATAACTATTTTATAAATTGAAAAAATAATTAAAATTACTGATACCAAATTTTCATTTGTGATATAAAATTTGCAATCATTACACTTTTACTGTCTGGGAAAATATTGTGATTTGTACATGAGAAAATAAATTTAAAAGTGCTTTGAGGTTTTTCAGGACGAAATTTCATAAAACCTTATTGTTGCAATTTCTACTTAAGTAAAATTTGCATTAGTGCGATTTACGGTGTTGGCAGGATTCATGTATATGTGTGTTTGATAGAGAAAAAATGTGTAGAAAAAAGGCATTCATTTATTTAATATGTGTCTTGCTTACCAGTTATGTGTTAGGTAAGCACCAGTTGTATGGGATTTATGACGGAGCTTTAATGAGTTTATGGGCTAGATTAGATGGGGGAGATCACATACATTCATATCACGGCATGGAAACCATTACTTGTGCAATCTTAATGCTGGGACGCATGAGCCTGGAAATAAATATAAATTATATTTTTAACAAACATTACTTCCTTGGCTGTCTTCCCAATTAACAAAACTATTTTCCCTAGCTATTTCTAGAATTCCTTACATGGTACTCACATGTGTTTGGAGTATGGTGTTTTGGTGACAGTAACCATGTTCCATTATTTCTTTTTCCATTTTTTCTGTTTCTTCTGAAAAGATTTAGCTATATGTGCTCAAAAATGATGGTAGGCGAATCACTGCATGCCACCCAAAGCTTTACTTTTGTGGACAACTCCATTGCCTCTTTTCATTTTCAAGGGCCCTGGACTCACCTCTGCACCCTACCACAGGGTTGTCCCGGGTCCGCCGAACTTGCTGTTTAACCACCTCCTGAACATTTAGTGTCGACACGCAGCCCCTCACGTACTGGGAGAGTTGATGGTCCTCAGGTTCTGTAGGTGCACAACCTAAAATAAGTGAGTTCTTTCTCTTTGCCTTCATGGTGTGTCTGCCAATAAAATTCAGAATTTGAGTGAAGTGATCATTTATATTTGCTTGTTGGTAGCTGCCTTTCTCCCTGGGATTCCAACATCAGGCCTTAGAAACTGGGAAGGAAGGCTGTACCCAAATCACTTAATCCTCTAATAAAGAGGGGGTTGTTTTTGAACCAGTCTTGTGTGCCTACCCCTGTTTCCTTCAGATTAAAATTTTCCCACACTTTATTGTCTATGTGCAAATATATTACTTATGTCTACCTCACCTGTCCTGAACTTGTCTTAATCCTGAAAAGAGAACAATTTATGTACATAGCTGGGATCCCTGTAACATAAGAATGAACAAACAAGGAGTTATAGGACTTCTGAGGAGAAAAAGAAAACCTTTGTCTAAGAAGATCTCATAAATTAATATTTGAGCCAATATTCAGACAGTTGAGGAGAGGATATGGCCAGATATGAAGAGTGAAGAAATTTCAAGTTGTACATGGGAACCAACAACAAAAAATCCTGTTATGTGGCAAATTTTAAGCATGAAGCATTTAACATAGGGACACTAGGGGCTTACAAAGGTTTGGAAGGGGTGAAGGGCTAAGCTAGTCCTGCAGGAAAATCTCTCAGGGCGTCACAGAACTGACTTACCAGAATCTTCTCATGCTTCACGTAAGACTGCTGCGGGCTCTCTCACGTTTAAGAGCCTCCCAAAGGTGCTGCTGTCCGGGGGTTGGAAAGCTGTACCTGCCGCCGCCACAGTGGATGCTGGGCACCCAGCCACCTGGAGAGGGAACAGTGAGATGATTTGCAGCAACATCTCACATCCTTACAACTTGGGCTTTCCAGCGGAGAAAGGCAGTCTCTGATTCAGTTTTTCCATTCTGAGTATTATGCAAGTATATCTTATTGGTGGCATCAAATTTGTTTCCAGAATCCTAGATGAAATATAGACAGAAAAATTTACACCATAAAATCTGGTCAAACGGTACACTTTGGGGCTCCCCCCTCCTCCACCCTGGAGAACAGGTTTGTAAACGTTGGCAGATCACTGGCACATTAACTCAACCCACAGTGTCTTCCATGTTTTGCCCAGAATAGGTATAATAGGTATAAATAAAAGTATAAAATAAGATTAGAATTTTACAAGGTAAGCTTAGAATTTTCATGAATGATTTGATGTTGACAGACACGAAGCTATTTCTTTTGTTATTTTTCGTAACGATTTTCACAAATGAAAGCACTAGAGTTCATAATATCACTGTTGCATCATATATTAGGGAACCAGAGAAGAAAACTAAGTAGCCAGCACTGTGAGCATACCATATTTATTAAAATATCGTTTCTATTGTCCCTGTCCTGGCCCAGCTTTACAGTTTAAAGCTGTCTCAGAATGAGGATACTGTGAAGGTGTAATATGATACAATGACTAATTTCTTTCTACCATGCAAAAATCATAGATATTATCATGTCCAATTTGAATTAAAAATATCATGAACAGCTGAGGCAGTTCATTTGCATAAGTATAAATATTATCATAATAAAAATTACTCTAATATTAGTGTTTTTAAAAGGTTGTATATAGGTTGGGAGAAAAGATTTCAATAAGCCCTTAACTTTTTCTTTATACTTAGTTAATTAGTAAATAGTAATTACATTTATTTTTTATTCAAGCCGAAGTAATTCTTTTTTTTTTTTTTTTTGCTTTTAAATTTCTAAATTTCTAAGTGCCATATCGGTATAGACAGAAGAGAAATCTAAATTCTTAGTTTTCATAGAATCGGTGTTAGACCTTGTATGGGAAGGCATTCTACCCTCTCTTAAACTGCAGGTGAGGACGCTAAGGAGACAGAAATTTTAAGAAGAATGGAATTAACTGTGTGTTATGTGCAATAGAATTGATGACAGGAAGTAGTTGTGATTATGTGGACGCTATATATTTGTTGAGCGCTCAGAAGGAGACTGACATTATATTAGATTCTAAAGCCGCACAGATGAAAAAGTCAGATCATTTTGAGGAGATTCCAACTGTCCTTCTGTATTCTTTGAATCTGAAGGTGACTAACACAACTGTTAAAAATTGAGATTCCCCCAGGTAGGGGGAGCCTTTATCAATTATGTTGAGAAATATTTGAATAAATGGAAAAATGGCATATCTATTAAGTAAAGATCTGAGATTATGTTAAGTCTAAAGGAAAGAACTCTGGATGTCAGCTGCAGGGACCGCCTAAAAGACAGGAGTATAAGCAGCCTATGTATAATCTCCCTGCTGGATACACAGTGCAGAGCAGACCCTGTGAGAAGGGACTGGCTTACCTCTGAAAAACTTTACAGCAGGAAATAAAGTGAGTTCTGTGAGAGGAGATTCCATAGCCAAAGACTGTGCTTGACTTTGGGGAGCTTACTTCCCTTGTCACCAGTGAAGGCAGGGAGACTCGCCTGTCAACTGTCCGTACATACTTGCTTCACTAATTCTTGTTATCATCACGCCAAACAGGAAGGATCAAGCTTGTTTAGTCGGGCTGGTTTCCCAAATTTTCCAAGTGAGGACTTTAGCCAAGAGAAGACTGATACCCCTAAATATAACAAATTCTTGGTGACATTGGCCTTTTTTGATGCTAGAATTACATAAATAAGCAAAACAGACCATTGTTAGTGACATGAAATCCCTATAAAGTTAATTTTATTTTTTCTTGCTTTTAAAACACTTAATTGACAAGGAAAATAGGGGGAATGAATGTGAAGGTAGGCAGGGCGGGGGAGAATAATGGGGAAAATGGGGTCAGCTGCAATTGAACAATAATAAAAAAATTAAAAAGAGAATAAATTGACCTAAATTGTTTCAAAAAATACTTTAATATTAAGAAAAAGAAAAATACATGTTTTTAAGAAGAAATAATATTTTTGTAAACCCTGAGAAATTTACTTGTAAGAGGAATACAACCCGAAATAGTACATTCACCAAACCATGGCATCAGAGAAAATAAAGCGCACAGATTCCACACCTACCCTTTGGTCTGGTGAGGATCCCTCTTGAGTATTTTAGTAACAATGCACAAGGTATGATCTTGTGAAAAATAACTTTTAAAGTATAATTAATGAGGAAAACTGTAGACTTGAGCCCTGGAGGAGGCAGAGACAGAGATTTTATGTAAGGAAACAGAAGTAGCATCATACCTGTCTTTCTACCCTTCTTGTGAATGGACAATAGAAAAAAATTATTGAGGATATATTTGAGCTCCTACAAGTATTGCTGGTGTATTTGGCCTTTTTAATACATTAATAAAACACCACTAAGAAAGTGTTCTCCAAATTTCACCCCAACCTCAAAAAAAAAAAAAAAAAGAAACAAAAATTAGAGAATCTAGAGAAGACTTTAAATGTCCATGACCTCATAGGCCTGGGCTGCACCTAGGGTCATTAAGCTTCATTAGTTCATGGGAGTTTTCTCAGTGGGGAAAAAAAGGAGTAGGTGTTTTGCATTTGTATGATGTTTAAATTTTTTAAATAAATTATTTCTAAGTCTGTGGGAAATGATCTATTTCAAATCCTCTCAGGTTCCTTAATAAATTGCTTTAAAATTTAACACTCTGGGTAAAATGCTTTAATTTTATTTATCACAATTCCTTCTGAATTCATTATTAAAGTAACGTCCTAAAGAGAGAGTTGGTGGCATCATCCCTTTATTAGTTATATTTGTTTTCTGCCTGCTCTTCTGCTGATAGATACTTCGAGAGGAGTGTGACATAGCTTTGCTTTTGTCCTTTGTTATCTTTCTATTTTTTTTTAACTTCAGCTAATAAGACCACAAAGATTTTTATCTTAAATACTGTTTATTTTGATCTGTGTACTTTTAAAACTTTAATCTTAATATCTTTTCACAGAAAGTTGAATGCTCCAGTTTGGCTTCTATCTGGTTAGCCATAAGATTGTGACATTCTCTGCTGTCCTAGACTTCCTGAGTTATTACTGATTTCTCAGTAATAATTCTGAGTTATTACTTGGTTTATAAGCTCTCCCTGCCATCAAAATCTCTGTTTGGCTTTTCTGATGGAACAGATACTTGCTTCCATGTCTCTTCAAAAACCTGACCCAGCCTGGGCCCCTTTCCTCAAGAGTGCTCCTTTCCCATTGTCTCTTTGGAACTCGACTCTTTCTCTGAACAAATGAGTCACGTTTATCTCTAAACCTTACCTTTCAACTCTTTTTTTTTTGCTTATGTTTGGGGCCTCTGGAAATATGAGCCTGGGGAAAAGAAAAACAAATACTCTGAACTTTTCCTTCCTCAGAACGCCTTGGCTCTCACCCTTTCTGCGTCTCTGCGGCAGACACAAAGCCTCCGTATCCATTTCACATAGATCCCTCTCCCCGGAGCTCCTTTATTCCAAAGGAAAGTGAAGAATTTATAGTCATCTGGTGAATTCCAACACAGTATTTCAATTTTTAAATAGAAATTTTACTGCTTGATATTTTAGTGAGGCTTATCTTGTTAATCAATAATATGAATTATACTAGTAATAATGACAACTATCAACTGATTATTTATATGTGCCTACTACTGAGCTAAGAAGTTTATAGACCCAGTTATGTAAGAAATTTAAATTTATCAAATAACAATTACCCCCTCATTTTAGTCAATATTGTAGTTATGAGCCATGTGGCAGACAGTCAATAAAACATGGTTAGGATCATGGTCCTTGGATCTGGGTTCAATTTTAAGTCTGCCAAGTAGTATAATAAGTATGCCTTTGTGTAAGTTATTGAACATTGGTTTATCCAACAAATATTTTTGAAACATATGCCATTTATTTTTAAATTAATTTTTATTAAATTTATTGGGATGACATTGGTTAATAAAACCATTGAGAGTTCAAGTGTACAACTGTGTAACACATGGTCTGTGCATGGAACTGTGCTCTCACCAAAGTGAATTTTTAAAGTCATTTTAAAATTTAAAATTATTTGTTGAATGTATAGATTTCAGAACCAAAGCCATACTATGAATCCCCCCCCCAAAAAAATGGTATTCAACTCATCAAGTTATTGTGAGGAGTAAACAAGACATATATATGCAAGAAACTGAGCTTAGTACTGGGCACATTCCAGTAGTCAGTGAGCTGTGCCCTCTTCCCTCCTCTAGCAGTTGTTAAGCTGCTAACTTGCGGCTTCCTGGGCCCAGAAGTCAGCCATGATCTCATTCTTCATGTATGGTAATATCTTGTAACAATTTCTAGAATTAAACTGGCTAGGGGAGATGTAAACTCATGATCAAATGAAAAATTGTAGTTAAGATATATACTCAATTCTAAAACAACATCTAAAGTTTTACACTTTTTCATGTTATTTCCCAGAGAAAACCATTATTTTCTCTAGCGAATAGGTGGTTAATCATGGGCCTGATTCTCTCTTTTCAGATAAAATTTAAAAGGCAAAGACACTGAGGATGGAAAATAGCTATTGGCTCGTCCCACTGTTTACATTCTCAGATACAGCAGAAGAAGGGGGCTTTGTGCTTAGAAAATTTTGAGGAAAGTAGCTTGAAAGAGTACAATAAATGCTGACTCATAATGATACTAGGTAGCCATAATATGTCAAAGAACAAAAATAAGGAAGCAGTTTTTTTTCTTCTTAGATATAATTGTCAAAGTCAGGCCCAAACACCTAACTAAGCACTAAGTTCAAATGTCCAGCCTGCTTTTTGGATGTTTCTATATTTTCCCATGCAACACAGGCAGGCTGGACCACTTGCTCCTCTGTGAATATATTCTACAAGCTGATGCTGGTAAAATATGCAGATGATGCACTGCTCAGTATCTCCCCCTCTCCCATCCCACCCTAGTTCCTTCTGTCAACATTCCACTCAACTTTCAGATTTTAGGTCAGGACCTGCAGCCTCTTTTCCATTTTTCCTCAGCAATCTTGATGTTGATTTTCCCATAGCAGCTGGGTCTGCATCTCTAGTATGGCATTTATTTGAGTCTGTCTTTTCTTATGATTTCTTAAATAGAAAATGTGAGCAATGTAAAACATTTATAGAAATTAAGTCATTAGTTAATTTCCCCACAAAGAAAACTGTACTGTGGTGACTACCTTTTCCTACCTTAGTCTCACTATGGATGTCAAATGTTTGTAGCTGTGCTTTGCACTATGGTAGCTACTATGTACATGTCGTTATTCAGCTCTTGAAACATGGCTAGTCTGCATTGGAATGCACTGTATGCATAAAATGCAATACTGTATTTCAAAGACTTAAAAATTTCAAAATATCTCTGTGACTCACAGACATGGGCACTAGGGTGGGCACTGACTGTGGGAGTGGGGGGTGGGATGGGCTGAGGAGGGCAAAGGGGGGAAATTGGAACAACTGTTAATAGAATAACAATAAAAATGATTTAATAAAAAAGAAAGAAAAATATTTCAAAATATCTTAGTAATTTTTGATGACATTGACATGCTAATATATTGGATATGTTACCTTAAATGAGTATATTATTCAAATTAATTTTACTAGTTTCATTGTTCCTTTTTAAGTTGTGGCTACTAGAAAATTTAAAATTTCATACGTGCCTCACTGAGTTGCGTTATATTTCTACAGGAGAGTTCTGGTCTAAATTAAACTCAAGTTGAAGTGCAAGGATAACACAAATGCTGGTGGGATGGACGCAGCTGGGCTCTCCCTTTGTAATCGGCTGCAGGCAATGTGCCTGAGAGGCTGCAGTTCTATAGGCTGAAAAGGCAGAGCTGAAGATGGAAGACCTGGGAGTTGTCCAGCGGGGAATTTCTGGTTCCTTTGTGTGGAGGCTGAAGTGAGGCCACCTTGGCTGCCTCAGATGGCAGCCAAATGAGGATTGTCGCTGGGGCCATGACTACGCTCCCTGGTGACTTCCATGGACATCTTATGTTTGGTGCTGGGCCTTGGAGGCTGGAGCAGTAATCTCATGCTGTTAACAATTTTCTGTCACTCTCATTAGACTGTAAGATTCTTGAGGAGGTCCGGCATCTTACCATCTCAATTTTCTATTTCACACTAAGTTGGCACAGAGTGTTTAGTATACATAAAAGATACTTCAAGCTATTTGCTGAATCAACATGGAATTATTTCTTAGTTCAAAGCTTTTCATGGGATCATATTCTTAGGTGTTCTTTATTTACTGCTACACTTTTTAGGAAAGTAAGCAAGCAGGACCCTTTATTTAGCTCCCTAGCACATCCCCAAAGGGATAGAATCCTGTCACAATGCTCAGTTCCATGGTGTGTTTAATGTATATTAGTAACTCTGCTATTAATATTATTATTATTTGTGTGTATTGAAGTCATTGTTAAACAAATTCCTTTCTGGTGACTGTTCAGCCTGGTTTCAGCAGCTGTAACCCTTACCCCATGGCTAGGCTGCGTAAGAGCCCAAGGGACCTGCTTCATCTGGGTCTGTTCTGTCAAGAGGACCTGAGCCACTAAGGAGACAAAGCTTATCTCCCTGGCAGGAGCGCCGATTCTGCTTCATCCATCTCTTGCCCCAATGCTTGGTCGGTTAGTCAATGACTAACCAACCAAGACTCCTCAAGGGAGGGGCGGCCCAAGCCAGACATGATGACTTGGAAGGCCCTCATGGAAGGACTCAGGGGGCTGCAGCAAAGAGGGGGTGATGGACCCTTCCCCCCACCGCCCCGGCTATTCTGGCATAGCCCAAGTCCCCATTTCCATCTGGGCAATGTCTCCCTTATCTCTTGCTTCCTGGCTCTAATCAGCTTAAGCCTGAAACTATGAAGGCCGGCAGTGCAGCCCTGTGCCAGCCAGAGCGGTTCCCTGGGTGATCGGCATAAGAAAGAATTCGTAAAGTCCTGTGAAACCTGCTTTGTTAAGAGTGCTCTCATTTAAATGATAAGGGTCCATGGAGGAAATGAGTATGTCTCCCAAATTTTTGCAACCCCCTTTCCTGACAGACACTGACTCAGATTAAGCCCCCAGATTTCTTTGAAATGTTATCCATTGTTTGATCCTTGCCACCTGACATGCCTGTATTCCTGTGTATTTGAACCCAATAAAAAAGCCCAGTGAGGAAGGGGCTCTGGGTCATTTTCCCTTGAGTGATTGACCACCTCTCCTCCCCAAGCAGATCATGTCTTGGTAGTTTCATTTTCATCCGTGGTGGATGGGGGGCTCTGCACACAAAGTTCCCCCACAATTCCTCACAACCCTAATTAAGAAGCCTTTTTACATATTATGATCCATAATAATAATAACAGAGGTATATTTGACTGTCTTAGTTATTGAACAGTAAATCTCAGTCTTGGGCATCTGTTCTTTTTTCTTGATTCTTCTTACACTGACATAGGTAAATTCACATATTTATTGGTGTTATTGAACACTATAAGGCTCTGTAAGGGCTTGGAGATACATAGGGCATATTCTCCATCTTCAAGCTGTTTACTGTCTGTCTCATTGGGAGTTAAACACACAACTTTAGCATCAAGGTGTGTCAAAATTCAGGATTGTCAGATTGCCAGGAAAGAGTGATCTATTCTACTTGAGATCAAAGTGAATATCATTGTTGCGATGACATCTGAACTGTGTCTGAGGTGGTAGGTGGAATTTGGATAAGTGGAGAAGGTGAAAAGTATATTTGTTGGCAGAGAGAGGGGCATGAAAAATGGCATACTTTTAGAACAATGAAGTTAAACTCTTTGAGGTGAGTAATTTTGAGGTTTTTTTTCTCTTTGTAAATAAAAATGTTATTTGCCATATTTGTTAAGCAGTAGGAAAGTACTGAGAACATATTGCAAAGGTGTGTGATGTGACCAGAGGGCTCCTGCAGTGAGATAATGTGAGGCTGTTGTAGAAGTTGACATAAGGAAGTTTAAGAAGATACATTGCAGTGGAGTGGTGTTAGGAGAGTGAAATAAACGACTGGGGCAAATGTGAAAACTGCTACCTGGAAAAAATTCACATAATTTAGGAAATTGATTTTGATATTGGTAAGGTGGAGAAGCAAGAGAAGGTTAGAACCACAGATCTGAGACTGATATAACCACTGTAAAAATTGTTTTTCAATTTTAAATGCAACAAACTATTCAAATTTTTACTAACACTAATCTTCTCCTTTTCCTTTTGCTTTTTAGATTTTTTTTTGTAAAATAGTTGTCTTCATTTATTACTTCCATTACTTCCCTTTCCATACATTTCAAAAATCTGGTTTCCATCATGTAGGTTTCCAAAATCTACGCCCTGAAAATGTTTTAGGTAAAGTCTTTGATGATCTCTCTGTGGTTTAATAAGGAAGATAACTTTCTATTTCTTATCTTCCTTGACCTCACTGAACTCACTGAGAATGACAGTTAATCTACCTTTTTGAATTCTCTGCTATCTTGGTTTCTGTGACACTACTATCTGTTTCTTTTCCTCCACATCTGGCTCTTTAAAGAACAATGGGTTCTTAATTTGCTTCACACATATCTACATTCCCTTACCTGTTTTCAGCCTTTATACATCATCGTTCTACACTGTATTCTCATGGTTCCAACCATCATTTCTAACGTTTTTGGACAAATATTTATTGAGCACTTATCTTTGCCCTGAATGGGTTGAGGCCCCATATCACTATCTTTGTCTAGCTCAGCTCTTTTTACTGAGCACCACATCCCAGATGACAATCTGTTTTCTTAAGTTAACCTCCTGGTTATCTCCCAGGCCCTGCAAAAATAGCTTTCTTCATTCTGATCCCTGCTCTTATCCCTCTACCTTTTTTTAAAAATATTTTATTTATTTTATCTTTAGAGGGGAAGGGAAGGAGAGAGGGAGAGAAATATCAATGTGTGGTTGCTTCTTGTGAGACCCCTGTCGGGAACTGGCCTGCAACCCAGGCATGTGCTCGACTGGGAATCAAACCGCAATCCTTTGGTTCGCAGGCCTGCACTCAATCCACTGAGTTACACCAGCCAGGGCTACCTTTTTTCTTAGTGAATGTTATCATTCATTCAGCCCTGGCTGGGTAGGTCAGTTGGCAGAAGGTTTGTCCCCATTCCGTACACCAAAAGGTTTTGGATTTGATTCCTGATAAAGGCACATACCTTGGTTGAGGGTTTGATCCCCTGTTGGGGTGTATAGTGGGGGCAACCAGTTGATGTTTCTCTCTCACATTGATGTTCCTCTCTCTAAAATCAATACACATACCCTTGGGTGAGGATTAAAATATATGTATAAAATCATTCATCCAGTTGACCCAATTCGAATCTCAGGAGCTGGGCTTGACTCTGCATTTAAATAGATGGCAGCATAGGCAAATACCAATGGCAATGGACCAGATGCCTTTCTTTCACGACAAGGAGTTACATAACCCATGAAGAGAAGGAGGAGTGGAAGGAAGGAAGAAAAATTGTGAGGTGAAAGCATTTAACTTAGAAATAACCATTTTCTGTAGAATTGAGTAAAGTATAATAATGGAAAATAAAAATTGAGATTGAAGTAAATTTAAGGAAAATGTTACATTTTGCTTATCTGACTTCATGGTTTAAAGTTATGACAAATTACAATATACTTGTTTTTTCATTAAATTTATTGGGGTGATATTGGTTAATAAAATTGTATAGGTTCCATGTGTACAATTCTATGATATGTCATCTGTATGTTGTATTGTGTGCCACACCCGAAGTCAGATCTTCCATCACTGTGATTTGACCCCCTTTACCACTGACTAGCTCCCCACCCACTTCCCTCTGGCAGCCACCACAGGGTTGTCTGTGTGTATTAATTTTTGTTTGTTTGTTTTTATTTGTTTATTTGTTGCTTTCAGTTTTACATCCCACATATGAGTGAAATCATATGGTTCTTAGCATTTTCTGTCTGACTTACTCACTTAGCCTGGTATTCTCCAGACCCGTCCATGTTGTCACATCTTTTCCTATGGCTGAGTAGTAGTATTCCATTGTACATATGTACCACGTCTCCTTTATCCAATCATCTACAGAAGGACACTTCGGTTGTTTCCCTGTCTTGGCCACTGTGAATAATGCTTCTAGGAACATAGGAGTGCATATATCTTTACAAATAAATGCTTTCAAATTTTTCGGGTAGATATCCAGAAGAGGGTTTGCTGGGTCATATGGTAACTTAGTTGTTTGAGAAACCTCCATAATGTTTTCCATAGTGACTGTACCAGTCTGCATTCCCACCAGCAGTGAATGAGGGTTCCTTTTACTGCAACACCTCTCCATCACTTGTTATTACTTGTCTGTTGATAATAGCTATTCTAACAGGTATAAAATGGTATCTAATATATATGAGTGGTTTCTCATAACACTTAGGATAAGGTCTTAAAACCTATAACATGAGATAAGACCCTTTGCAATCTATGCTTACCTCTCCAGCTTTATCCCTGTATTCAATCCTTGCATCCTGTCCTTAAATACACTTTTTCTGACTGACCTCTGGGACTCGATATTTGCTCTTACATTTTCCTAGAAGATTTCTTACCCAGTGTTCCTTTAGTAATTCCCATTAATTAACTTATAATCATTTACAGAATATCTAAACATGTGCCTAACATTATCTAACACTGAAGTCCCAAAGATGAAAAAGGAAAAATACCTACTTTCAAGGGGCACATTATCTTTTGAGGTTCAGCAAAAGAGGTAAGTGTATTGATAGAGAGGAAATTCATAGAGGCACATAATTGGTGGTGTCCCTGGAATTGAGGGAAAGGTCTTGATAGACTTATTTGAAGAGGTGAACATATGATAGTAGCCCATAGTATTTTTCCAAGTTTTAGTGATCAGAATGTTTTTTTTCCTGCATACACAAAAGGGAGAAGAATCAGCACCATATATTTGAGAGAAGAAAAAGTATCATAGGTTGACACTGTTATATATTGTAACTACAGTTTCAAATGCTGTTGGAATATATCAGGAAAGTCAAGAATGGGAAATTTATTTTATAATATAATGAGGATACCAGACTTGATATGTTAGAAAACCATTTCAGCTAAAGTGGTAAAGACAAAATCTTAATACTAGCAGTTGACAAATGCATAGTGATAAAATGGTGGAAGTTTGGACAGGAGAGAGAGATGATAGTAGTAATGATAATTTGCCAATGATTGGTAGGTAGAAACAGAGAGTTTATATTATATTCAGACCAATGTATATTTGTAAAAAAAAGTACATTTGTCAGATGACGGGCAATAATACATGGCAAAAAACATTAAAAAAGAAGAGTGCTGGAGGGTGATCTTGGGCAAAGTACAGTGATATGTAATCCTTGCAAGTGTAGGAAATTGGAGAGATTCGAGGTAACTTTTCCCATGGCATAAAGGAGAAAAAGAAAGTAAATGGGGATACAGAATCATGTTGAGGTAGAAAGGGAATTAATTCAAAGTTTCTTAAATGATCTCAACAAATTATAGAATCAGCTGAAGATGGGTAACGTGAGTGTAGAATTGGTGCAGCAGGTTGGGATGACTAGGCCGGCTGGAGCCCTGTAAAGATAGTAAGTAACGGGCCAACAACGGAGTCATAACAGTAAAGGATTCGTGGCACAGTGATGAGGCCCCGCTGGCACAGCGTGACTCCGTGGACAAGCAGAGAACGCAGCAAGTGGGAATGACCTGAAGAAATAGCTTGGTTAGGAGGGAGGCGCTGAATTAGTAATAATTTGGACTATGATGAGTAAGTGAACGGTGAGTGAATGGTTAGAGAAATCCAGTATAAAGATCAACGGTGAATATACAAATAACAAGTTCAGCAGCTGTGCGGGAAACAGTAAAAATCACAGAATGACAGTTATAGTTAGTGAAAAGAGAGTACCTTTGTTGTTTGGTGAGTATTTCTCCACATTTTTGTTCCTCTAATGGCCCATATGAAACCATATCATTAGATTCTCTGTGATTCCCAGACTTCTAGATTTCATAAGTCAATAAAATTTCAAATTTTTTTCTGACAAATTTATCAGAAAAAAACTTCTATCTTTGACAATTAAAGACAATAAAAGGAGGAACTGTCACTATACTTTCTGCTTTCACTATAATGTGCTAACATAAAACACATTTAAATATAAATAAGCAGGAAAGGCAAAATCTCAGTATAAAGAAACAGAAAATGTTTCCAACAAAAACACAGCATGCAATTATTTTAATGCTTGAATTTAAATTTATATACACGTACAAATGTGTATATATCCATCTATCGTTATTGTTGTATCATTATTTCTATAACTTATTTTTTGCTTATTTTCTCATAAAAGCTTTACCTTAGACTGGTAACTAGCATTTGGGTCCTGAAGAAGTGAGTTTTCACCTGAATTCTGAAGGGACTGGCATAACTTAAGTGTGTAGGTATATTCCAGAAAAGTATCCCAGGTAGAAAGACCAGCAATGTAAAAGTCCAATAGCAGGACTATGGCAAGTTCCAGGAACTGAAAGAAGGTGTATGTGACTGAAAGGTGGAGCCTGGCATAAGGTCAAGACGCAAAACCAAAGCAAAGAGGGAATGGGAGGTGAAGTAGTCTGCTCACCTCCTCCACAATTAACTACGTTTTCTGATCACCCTGGGAATTTGAATGGTAAGGAGGTAGGGGGTGTACTTGGTTGAATAGTGTCCTCAGAAATAAATGTTTACCCGGAATATTAGAATGTCTCTTTATTTGGAAATAGGGTCCTTGCAGATGTAATTAGTTAAGGTGGGTGTTACTGGCTTAGGGTGGGCCCTAAACCCAGTATGACTGGCATCCTTGGGAGAGGAGATAAGAGGCAGCACACCAGGGGGAAGGCCCTGAGAAGAGTGAGGCAGATTTAGAGTTGAATATTTATAGCCAGGGTACAGCAAGAATTGGTGGCAACCACCAGGAAACAAAAGACAAAGAAGAATCCTGCTCCCACAGCCTTCAGAGAGAGAGCATGGCCCCGCGGCCACCTTCACGGCAGACCTCCAGCACCCAGGACTGCGTTGTGCGTGTTGTTACAAACCCCCAGTTCCTGGTAACCGGTCATGGCAGCTTTAGGAGACTAATGCAGGGAGGTAAAGGCAGCGGATCATTTCTCATTTGCACATTTCCTGTACTTGCTTTGTATTCTCTTGGCCCACAGATATTCAACAATGACCTTGTCTTTAGTAAAGTACTGATGTGGATGCTTCATACCCACCGCCAAGGACTGGCACTTCCATCACCAGGGACCTCTCACCTTCTGTCTTGATGTAGACGACACTTTCCCTTGTAGTTTATTAGTTTTGTTGGCTCTGGGAATCCGGGAGGTGCTTTCAACTTCTCTCTGCTGCAGCAGGTTCACTTTTTAGGTAACCTTTGTGGGCAAGGCCCTAGCATGACTTAACCTACTGACTCTGCCCCATCTATGGTCCTGATCTGGTCTATGGAATACCCTCGAGTATCTTTTGCTTTACTGAATTCTGGAACTGCCGGACCATCTCAGCTCAGCCACCTCCCTTGACCTACCATCAGAGCCATTAGCCCCAGGACTTTTGCCTTTAACAGTTTCTAGGTGGGAGTAAAACACCATCTGTTTCATTTCTCATCGTGAAGGTGCACGTGTCAAGTTCTCTGAGGGGACTCACCGAAACCCTTGTCATTAAGTTTGATGCTAGAGGCAGACACCCGCCTCCCCCACAAAGTCTTTCCCCTGAAAACGAGGAAGGGCCCATCAGCAGTGTTTTCTACTTTTGAGCCCTTTCTACTCTTGAGGTAAAGGACTTACGAGTTGTTTGATTGGTTTTCATAAACCTTTGAACATTTTTATGTTCGTCTAGCACTTCTCTTTGGTATCTGATATTCGCCGTTTTGAGGTGCTGGAGAAAGCTTCCACTTTACCACCTTTTACATTGGATCAGTGGCTTAGTATTTATTTTTTCCTTAGATGTTACTTCTGTGAGAGCAGAGATACTTTTTTCCCCTAATAAATGTATTCAAAGTACTATTCTAAATGACTGATTTATGATAAGGTAATAAATATTTATTGAATAAATGAATGAAATTGCAGAAGAAACATGTTTCCCTAGTACTAAATTTTAAAATAAAAATTTCATGTGATGCTTTTGGTATTTATTTTCTTTGATGACTAAAATATGTTGGTATCTGTAAAGTTGATTGACGGCAAGCCCATATTCTTTAGCAACTGGACTATCTGGTGATAGTCTTTAACATTCCATTATGAATGTTGACCAATAATTATCCTACATTAAGGAACATTTTACTCATGTAAAAAACTGTTCAATGATGCATGATAAATAACCACCAAACTTAGAGGCTCAAAACAACAAACATTCTGTTATTTCATACTTTCATACTTGGCTGGGGCCAAGAATCTGGCCCCAGCATAAACAGATGCCTATGGCTCAAGATCTCTCATTAGACTATACTTAAGCTATTGTTTGTGGCTGTGGTATCATCTGATGGTGTGAGAGGGGTGGATGGAGGGAGGTATTTGCTTCCAAGTTCATTCATGTGGTTGTCAGTTGATCTCAGGCCCTCACCTTGGGGGCTTCTCTGTAGGAGGCCTGAGAAGCCCTTGGAGGCTTCTCCTAACAGGGCAGCTGGTGATTCAAAAGAGAGAGCCAGAGAGTGGAAAAGGGAAAACATGTGCGGTGGAAGCTACAGTCTTTTTATAACCCAAATTAGAATTAATATCCCATCACTTCGCATTTTTCCCTCTATTGGAATACTGTGGACCCTAGGTCGCTGAAGTAATGCTGTGTTTGTTTAATGAGTTTATGACTAGTTTTTTTTTTTTTATTTCTGGGCTTCAAGATTGTATTGCTATCTTGAAGGACTGTGTAGTGCCATGCAGCGTTTTGTCTTAATTTTTGAAAGGGAATTTTGTGACTTCAACTTGGATTCGCAGGTGACCTCAAATATACTTGTTTCTTCCCCAGACTTCCCCTGGTGTAGTGAATTTATTCCTTTCCTCTATCACTTAGGAGTCACATCTTCATTTTTCTAGCTTTCTACATAGATCTCAGGTTTTACATATAAATTTATATATGTCCAAGGTTATGATCATATTACACATAGATATTTAATCTGCAACTTCTAGAAACAAAGCTTTACCTGAGTCTGGAAGTCCCTGAACATCTACTGAGTCACTTCACAAATCTCTGGCTTTTGCATTCCTTCTTTATTGCTGGAATCTAGGATCTCTCTCTCTTTTCTTTAAATTCATCTATATATTTTTTCTTATTTAATTTTGACTATATATTATTTACTTATTTCTACTTTTATAGTTAGAGGGGCTCTTTGTTTGTATAGTCAGCCAAGTTGCAGGAACTGAAGAGAAAAAAGTATAATTTGCTGTTCAACCAGTTCCTTTATTTACCTCATTTGTTAATGTTTATCTACATTACCATTCTTGCTCTTCCTGATTTTGTTTTGTCCCTATGCTTAGAGAACCTCAACATTTCAAGTTCTGCCCCAAATAAAACCCACCTATATTTAGCCCTTTATTTCTCCTTATACCCCAATTAGTCCCTGTATGTGCCTAGGCACCTGCTGTATCATTTTTTTTGCCCTACAATTTAAAATTGCATACATAAAACATTTAACAGTGAGAAGGCATAAATTCTTTCAGCTGAGAGAAATGCAGTTAGTACTTCGGGGAGTTTGAGTGCGTCACTGCAGAACCCTGGTCTGTGGGGCAGTGGCGGTTTGGTAAAAAGAGAAGCAATCGAAACACTCCTGACAGAGCCCTGGGGCATAAAAGTCCTTTGTATTTTCCAGTACTAGGTCATTACTTGCCATTCTTTTACAAAATAAACAGGAAAAACCCTTTCCAGGTTCTAAAGTTCAAGAGTTTGGGGACGAACTTGCAAAATAAAACCTAAAATGCTTAAAAATAAAGGACTACAATTGAGAAACAAAAAAATTAAAGATGGATGTTTTCGTAACAACAGAGATAGTATTTCTATTTCTAAAAGCTGAAAGTATGTCTTAATATTTTCATTAAAAAAAGCTACAGTAAACTGCAACTCTACAATGCCTGCCACCAAAAGGTGGCAGTGTTCCATTTGATTTCCTTTGGAACCTAATTTTCTAGAGCTATAATTTTCACTCTACAGTCTTTAGAGGCAGATGTATCTGCCTCTAATTTACTTTTAAAACAAATACTAAGCATACTATTATTATCACATGTGCCAAAAGATAATTATGATTGAAAAGAAAAATATTTTTGACAATGGGAGCTTTATAGAATACTTTGATCTGAACAGCCTTCCCTAAAAAATACATTTTCAACTTCAGCATATGGGTGTTTCACATCTAAGATGTTTTGTTTGTTATTAGATGATCCTTTTGCTGTTCTACTCTGTCTTGAATATTGATTGAGTCATTTTATAGCACCATGCAAACAGTGATTTATTTCAGGTCCAGCTAGTTAAATGAGGAATACAGTTTGGCTTTTGTGTTCATTGCAAACAATATATTTTCATCAGTATGATTAAAAGTTTTCTTCAAGAAGCAAATAATGAGTATTTATGGCCATCGATGAGTAGGTGGAAAATATACATGAATATATTAAGCTATTAGTATTATAATGAAAGCAACTAAAACAAATAATTGAAAAGGATTCAATCCCAAATCCTAAATCTGTTCCAAAATTTTAAACGAAAGCTTACTTGAGGCAAAAATTCTCTTTTACTAGTGTATTCTGGCAAGAATTGACCTAACAGCCAATTATTATAAACAAAGTCCAGGTTTCTTAATTAAAATACAAAATATTGGCTCTCCTACTTAGCTTGAAATAAGTTGTCTTAAGGAGACTGCAATTATGGTGGCGCCTCCTTATGCCACTGATGGTCAGAGCCTGTCAGTGTTTGTATAAACCACCCCCCCTTCTTTTTCTTCTTTTTTTTTTAGAGCTTTGCAACAGTACTGTGGATTGTTACTCCGTTAGCTAAGGCTTGGCATCAAAATTTTAAAACAGAAGTTCAGGAATTTTGTTTTGAGTTTGGTCTGAAAACCAAAAGACTTTCATTTTCATTCTCATAAATGTGGGAAAAAGTAAACTCTTCCATTTATTATGGTTACCTATTTGGACTTGGGAATTTTATCTCTGTCCATCTACTCTATATAAATATTATAATTGGCTGTATTTGGCAAATATTTCCAAATACCAATTAATGAATCATTCATAGCACTTTTAAAACAACGTCTAAAGAAAGCCTTTATGTATTTGAATGATAGCTATTTTCGGTTGGTGAACCAAAATTAGTTTTATAACTGATTTTATCAAAATGAACACACATTTTTTTCATTTATCTGTGCTAGTGACAAAGTCTTTTTGAATGCCCTCACTCATTCTTTAAACTGCTTTACAACCTAAACTAAGGGAAATTTCTAGGACAGAACAAGTTTGGTTGGTTTTAATTTTATCTTTCTTCTCCTTCCTTGCCTCAGTATTGACAATGAAATAGTCTACAGTTGGTCAGTGAGAGGAAGTGAAAGAGTAAAAGCCATGAACTTATCTTTGTAGCTTGAACTCAGACTGTGTTTACTTCTATGTAGAATTTTCAAGGTACTTATATAATTTGAAAAAGTAAAACCGTATCTTTTCCATTCAAGAAAGTTACCGTTAAAAGCACAGTTTTTCACATTCGATGCAGTCCATCTGGTGTACTTGGCTAGGTTATAGGTCACATCGACATAAGAAAATGTTTTTAGGAGATAAGCATTTTGACCTTCGCATATTAATTACAGAATGCATTTTGTTGAGCTGTGTTATCCATGTGATGGCAATTTATATGGACCAGTCAAAATCATGACCTACATTTATTAGAACTGGATGCTATATTAATAAGGTAACACGATGTATAAATACTTACTATTGTTTATTTAACAGTTGGTATTGTTTAGCTACAGGAAGATACTTAGTAGATATTTGTAAACAAATGAATGCACATTCATTCTATTGGGCACCTCTGTGCCAAATATTCCTAGGCATGAAGATATAGTGATAAATAAGAAGGTCCTTCCTCTAGGAACTGGTCATCAAGTAGTGAACTTTAATTGTACCTGACTTTTATTATACACAATATTATGTGCCAGACCCTGTGCTAAGTCTTTTTACATTTATAGCACATTTAATCTTCCTAAAACCCTATGGGGTAGGCACTGTTATTATCCCCATTTTACCAACTGGAAAACTGAGGCAGAGCATGGTTACACAGCTAGGAAATAGTGAAGCTGAATTCACATCCAGTCTGGTTCATGAACACAGACTTTTGATTGTTGTTTTATCTTGGCTCTTCAACTGTAACAAGGCAGATTCACTCTTCCCCAAGATGAGCTGGGTGAAGACCAGTCGTAGGACGTGTTGTGCAAAACAGCCATCATCTCCTTCAATAAATAACTTTCTGGTAAGATTTGTTTGGCAAATGCCACGGACTATAACTCCCCTTCACCACCACTACATTCAAATATCTTTGTTTATTCTAAATGTGCACTAACATGCTCAGTGCTTTAGGCTCTCTCTGTACAAAGTAAGGAAGCTGTCTGGTGCACCTCTCCGTGAAAGTGTTCTCAATAACAAATGCCTCAAATGCTGTCATAGTGATTGCTTTACACTTATGAGAGAAAGCTCACATACTGTGTCACTTAGAAGCATAACAATCCTCCAAAACATTATTACTATCCCATTTATTTTAAGGTGAGGAAATTGAGACGAAAATGTTCAGTGAGCCTTCTCATGTGTATGTAACACAGTAGGCAGAACCAGAACCATTACTCGAAGCAGTTCTTCTAATAGCAAAACTCTACTGTCAAGTGTGCGGGGTATATGTCTCCGTTTGGGAATGCCACATCTTCGCGGATGTGCTTCTACGTTTTGGACAACCCTTCTTCCCGGACCTTGGTCATACGTTGCTTCCTTGAATCAAAGCTGAGCAAACCATCACTTCCTCTCCTGTCACTCACCATGGGCGGAGACAGACTGCCTCCTTCTCACTGATGGGAAACCTCCATGTAGATAGGCGTTTCACATTTTCTTCCTTGTGCAGTAAAGAAGCAGCTGTTTCCTGAAACTTACTATTATTATTTTTTTGCCCCTGCAGTAGGGCAAAAATGGGAAGAGATCTGAGATGGACTGATACAACGAGGACGGGGATAGCTCCAAGAAGAGAGATGCTTTATGTTTCAAGATGTTAGGAGATTGTGTAGAAAGATAACAGCATAAAATCCCTGGCTTTGTCTAACTTTGGATATTGGTAGACATAACAAGCTTTTTTTTGAAGAGTGGTCTTTTCATAGTACTTCTCAAACGCTTTTCTCTCCATTAAGGGATTAAATAGGAATACGAACATTGAGTCTCAGTTTATCAGTGTGCACGAAACAATGGAAAGGCTTACAATAATCTAAATTCTACAGGGCCACGTGCCCATGACACTAAGTTATGGAACACACTGGCTATTAAGAAGCATTTTCTTGTATATTCTCTCCTTGTAATGGGTTCAACTACCCATGGTGAGGTATTTCTTTTCCCCCCACTTCACATAGAAAGAAATTTAGATTGAGAAAGATGATCCCTTCTTTTTGCCCTCTAAATGGTTCTAAATGGATTTTTCCAAGGTCATTCAGACAGTAAGTGGCAAAAGCAAGATATAAATCTAGCTTCCTTGCTGATATTCTCTGAACACATGTTTAGTGATAAGATGTAGTGAGTACCTACTAGAAGATAAAAGCATCCAGCTGGCATATGGATACTTGCAAAGAAAATACAGGGTCTGGCAGAAGGAACGCCTGCTTGAGTGTGGTTGGTAGGTAATAATATGGGTGTAATAATTTATAGTTTTAATTTGAACATTTCACCTAAAATGTCATATGGTGTGCTTGAGTGTGATATTGTTATGTTACAGAATTACATGCTTATGATTTTGTAATAAAAGGTTTTGTAATGGAAAAGGGGCATTATTTGTGCTGGCATCTAGTATACATATTCCAGGGCAATGAATTTAATGACTTTTAAGCTCATGCCTTATAATTATTAATTAGAGCCTTCTGAATTCTGATTCCAGTGTATATGGGATGATTTAGTACTTCCATTTAGTGGTGATATCATGCCAGCATATTCTTGGGTTTATAATTGTAGAATCAAACATCCATTAGCATATGTAGATTTAGAAAAGTCTCTGAATTACTGAACTGCTCCAGAGTTCCACAGAAATAACTTGTCACCTACAGACTGCTCGAAAGCTTGACCAGCCGTGAATGTTGCCATTGAAACCATTCTAATAGACTTTGTCAAAAATTGCCTTTGCCTAATGATAATGAATGAGTCTTTCTCATGGACTTAAGGAGCATGTTTGAAAATATATGTAAATGAGTAGTATATATACATATGAGGAATTCCTGAGTAGCATTAGAAATTGTAAACAATTTGGTTCTTAACTTTATTTTTTAAAATTGATTGGAAGATAACATACAATTAATAAGTATTATATCTAGTGCAATTTTTAGGAAAATTCTTAAAGAGCATTTTAGAAGACAGTATTTGATACTATTGTATATTGGATAAGAACTTCCTCATAAGGTAAATGTCTGATGTCAGAATATCAAAATATTGGGGACAAGTCATTATGCTTGGTGTGGACTGTTATCAGGATATAATTTCCGTAGCTATTCAGATTGTTTCCTTGTATTTACATTGTAAGGCTGTATGTATGTCTCATTGAAATACAAATTATTATTGTTATTATTAAAAGTTGTGAATGTTTCAAAAGAATGTGAATCTTCCTCTAAAAACACTGATGTAGAATTGGGTTGATAGGCTCCAAAATTTGCACCCCTTTCTACAGACTCAGATTCATAGTAAAATGCATTTGGCAGATGGGGAGGATATTATTATACTGAAATTTGATGTTATCACTGCCTTGCTAATGAACATGCAGTTATAGAAAATACAACACTTCTAGAAGAAAGAAGAAAAAACTAGAGATTAGGAGGGAGAAGGGTAGGATTACCCTGCAGGAAGAGAGGGGTGGTGAAAGGTGAGAGATAAAGAAAACAGTTCCACACTTGAAAGAGAGTTCTAGATAAGAAAACTAGAGGGGATAAGGCTTTTAAAAATGGAGACAGTAAGATAAAGGGTTTATTGTAAAATGGAGGAATGGGAGATATCAAGAGAATGCAAGGCTTAAGAAGAGAAAATCAATAGCTTTTTAAATATAGAAAGCAAGAGGGAAAGGAAGATGGGAAGGAGATCCAGTGTAAGAGGGGACTTCAGAGGCACTGGCACATCTGAGGAATGTGTGTGTGCACATCCACCCCCTGCACACACACACACACTCATACACATCTAAAAAACAGGGAGGTAGGAAAGTTTCAGAGCTGCATACATCTAGTATCGGCATGAAGGCAACCTGTTGTGTCAGCTTAGACGGCTATTTTCTCATTGAATTTTAAGGATTGTATAATGGAGCAGGCCTTGTAATTTGCATTCTACTACAATGCAAGAAACAACTACAAGTGAGAGCAAAGAGTACTGTGTGATAAACAGATGCTATTTTGAGTAATATATTCTTATTCATTTTGTGATACAATAGCATTTTAGTTATTAAAATACTACATTTTAAGCTCTGCATTCAAATATTATTATCTAAGGAAATTATTCTAGAAACAACTGACCTCTAAATTTGGGAAGAGCAGGGGGTACGTGCTTGCTTTATATATTGCTACAGTAGGTACTGATTAAGCTGTATTTAGTATATAAATGAGTGCAAAGATTTTCTGGATGCAAGCATTGTGCATTTGTTTAAATAACAATGCATTGCTTATCATGGAATCTTAGCAGCACTCGGAAAAATCAAAGGTCTTGTAATTTAGAAACTCTAGTATGATACTGAAACATACTCTTGTCGTGTGTGTAATGGTTTAGATGTTGTCAGGAATACTTGTTTTGGGCTCTCAACTCTGGCTACATATTAATCAGTATTTAAGAATACGGATGCCTGGGCTCCTTCTCAAGAGCTGTGATTTCATCGGTCTTCAGTGTGGCCCAGTCATTAGCATTTCCTTACTGCTGTCCCTGTCCCCCATTTGTGATTGCAATGTGCAACCTGGTTGGACAGCTTCTGTGTTTGTGCAATATTTTATGCTTACAGCTTGAATATTATTAATAATCATTGCCCATTGTCTTCATTGTCAGTTGTATTTCCCAAATGTATTATGTTCTAGGAAACAGAGTCACATCGCCCAGCTCGTGTTGCAGGGCATTGACGGGCCTTGGGTGACATGTGTGCACATTTTTCTTCTGTTGCCGATAGACAATGGTTGTGATGTAGTTGGGGCTAATTTATTAGGCTCTAAATTTATCCTAAAGCTTTGGATGATGATTCTTTGAAATATTGTTTGTTTCCTGAGGAGAAAAGATGCTATGGAAAAAGAGGCCATTTAATGAAAGCATTACAGGTAATACTAGGATGTTACTGAAGCAATTTTGCATTGGGCAATGTTTAAATTTCCTTCAAATTGTCTCATTGTGAGCATATCATGATTAGTATGCTGTATAGATTTTATTTTCCACTGAGGATTAACTTGCTATTCAGGGTAATTTGGGATAAATTTGCAGTTGTGTCTTTCATTGAACTATTACATTCCTACAGATTTTGAATTTGTCTATGTGCTTGCTGGTAAGATAACTTGTAAAGTCTTTTATCTGCAAAAGCGTGAAGTATGAAAAGTGTGGGTTTAAGGAGTTTTTGCTGCTCTTCCTCTCGCCTTATCAAGTACCCTTTCCCACACTCCAGGCACTTTCAGGCCTTACCTCACCCCAGTGTGGACCGTGCATCTCAACCCCGCACACAGTAGTCCTCCTCCCTTCTCTGTGGTTTCACTTTCTGCATTTTCAGTACACGCAGTCAACCATGGACAAAGAATGGAATATTCCAGAAATATGCAATTCATAAGTTTTAAATTACGCATCATTCTGATCAGTATGATGAACTCTCATGTTTTCCTGTACCATCCTGCCTGGGATGTGTATCATCCCTTTGTCCAGCATATCCACACTGTATGTGCTACCTGCCTGTTAGTGATTTAGTAGCTGTCTCCATTATCAGATTGACTGATGTGGCATCGCTGTGCTTGTGTTCCAGTAACTCTAATTTTTCTTAATAATGGCCCCAAAGCACCCAGTAGTGATGCTGGCAATTCAGATACTCATATGCCAAAGAGAAGCTGGAAGTGTTTCCTTTAAGTGAGAGGGTGAGTACACAGTACAAAATATTTTGAGGGACCACATTCATATAACCTTTATCATAGTATACTTTTATGATTGCTCTATATTAATATTATCATCTTATTGTTCCTAATTTATAAATTAAATTTTACGATAAATATGCATGTACAGGAAAAACATGTAGTATACATGGTCTCTCTAGAAGGCATCCAGGCATGTAATATGAAAAACAGAGACATTTATTGAAGATATAAGATACAAGAAACATTGTACATAGGACAATGATGCCTCAGTCCCCTACAAAGCAGGCACCTTGGGACCTCACACAGTTCTCCCAATCGCCATCAGCTGCCCTGTCATATTTTCCTGAATCTCATTGACAGTCTGAAATCTCTTCCCTTTCAAAGGTGATTTTAGTTTTGGGAAAAGCCAGAAGCTGTGGAACGCCAAAACTGGGCTGTAGGGAGGCTAAATCATCTGAGTGATTTGATGTTTCACCAGGAAACTCTGCATGAGGTGTAATGTGTGAACAGACATGTTATCATGATGAAGCTGCCAATCATCAGTTTTGCCCATAGCTGTGGACTTTTGAATCATCCAAATAGTTTCTGTGGAGGAATGTTCAAGCTCAACACAAAATTTGATGCAGATTTATTGCTCTCTTTGCTCAATGATATTGAATGCAATGGCCACACAGTACACATGCTCACTCAATGGCATATTGCCACCCCCACTGACTAGTACAGTGAAGTGGTCAATATTTATGCATGTGCATTCCAGTCCACTCTCCTTGGCTGCCAGGTTACATCAATGTGGTGCAAACTGTTCTCATGATATTTACAATGGCTGGACTTTTTCCGGACAGGCCTCATACAGGGTTCAGTACTATCATGGTCTCAGCCACCCAATGGGGGTCTTGGCACATAGCGCTGCAGAGAAGGGGAAGCTACTGTATACCTGCTTGAGACTTAGCAGATGTAGTACTAATTCATGTTTGTTAAACAAAAAGTGGTCACTTTTGAGGCTTCTTGAATTGTTATATGGGCCATAAAAACAGCACCAAAAACATAAATGAAACAAGTAAGGCATTACAACTTGAGGAAATGAGGTATTAATTGATAGGAACAGAAGTTGCTCTTTTGGGTCAAGGGCCACTTTAGTTCAATAGGCAATCACCTAATCAGCTCTCTCTGTAATAACAGACCAAGGTGTTTTGCAAGTGCTAACATGATTCATTACATGATGCTTTTCCTTCTAGGTCATTATAATTATCTAGCTTTGGCCAAAGTTAGCACTTTGATTCAAAACTGTGGGATTAGGCATTCAATAGCGAAGTTCCTTATGAAAAGTAGTAGGGTGAGCCAACCTAATGAGAGATAACAGTAATTCATCAACTAGTGCAGTGTGCCTAAAGAATCTTCACAGCTGTGTTTTCAGGGAGTACTGACCTTAAGACAAATCTCTGGAATATCATTCATCTTTGTTAAGAAAATCAGTTGTTCAGCAAGTGTTATTGAGCTGTTAATATGTACTGTTTCATGCTGGTGAACAAAGGAAACTCACCACCTACTTTTATGTAGTTTGCATTTTAGTTAATCTCTCAGAAAAAAGTAGAAATCTTAATTATAACCACACTTTAATAATTTGATGCCCTTAAATCAAGTAAAATGATAATATCATGTGATTATAAACTTTGTTAAGGTCAAGAACCCTGTCTGAATTTTGTTGGTGTTACCTAAAGCATATAAACATTATAGTTACATAGCAGGCATTCAATAAATATTTGTTAGATGAATAAATATTTCCAAGTGCTAAATTATCATGAATGAGTTTTTAAAAAATCCTAACTTGAGGATATGCTTATTGATTTTTATAGAGAGAGGAAGGGAAAGAGAGAGAAAGGGAGGGGGAGGGAGGGCTGGATGGGGGGGCAGGTGGGGGGAGAGACAGACAGACAGACAGACAGAAAGACATCAGTTGGTTGCCTCCCACACGTGCCCTGACTATGGATCAAACCTGTGACCTTCTGGTGTATGGGATGATGCTGCAACCAAATGAATCATGCAGCCAAGGTGTGAATGATATTTTTACATTATAATCTGCTCTACAAATGAAGATGTTTTGTTATGGTTTAACTACATAATGGCTTAATGGTCAGCCTAACTACTTAAAATATTCTGTCAGTTTGGATGATGGATAAAACATCTGCTGAAATAATTTTACTGATCAAGTGTTCAAAGGTCAGTTAATTGGAGTCTATTTTTCAAATATAATCTTTAGACTGGTGTTTTATTAACAGTGTTTGATTTTTAATAATTAAATATTGGCTTGTTATCCCTGAAGTAACTATTAGAATACTCTTTTGCCATAATGCAAAACAATCTTAAGAACATATAATAACATAAAACATATTGAAAAATCCACTGGTCCCTTAAAAATATTCTATAAAGTCATCATCCATTAAAAATAATACCAAACATTTCAAAAACAGTTTTGGCAATTGTATTCTGGTTCTCATCTCTAAGTTTTTCTTAACAAGTTATCAATGGGATAGACAAAACGTGCAGACTGCCCCAGACTGCAATGCCTTTCAGGTTATAGCCAGCAAATTGAAGTCAGACGGTGGTGTTAGAGCACCACTCTGCTTTTCTTTGCATCACTACGATGCACACCACATTCTCTGTTTCTATATGCTGTGTTTTTGGCTCAAGGAAAAAAAAAAGAGTTAACTGAAGGCAATTTAACATCACAGATGCTGCTCTGGTCTGCAATTGTGCATGCACTCACCAAAAAGAGTCTGCGTGAGGACGTCTTCTCCGACTCTTCCCCTGACTGCCCGCCTCTTCAATCTCCTCGGTGGTCCCTTCCCACACTTTTCCCTTTCTCCCTCCAACACAGTCCCAGATAGCTTTTGCCTAAGAATTTTATGGTCATATTCAAATGATTTGGGATTGTTTTCCAAGCTTGAGGGATGATGTTGGAATGCAGATACCATTTATACTGAACATCTGTCTTTCACTACATATCTTTCAAGTAGAAATCTTGTTTCATGGAGAAACCAACCTAACGATGGAAAACAAGACCTAGAGATGAAATAGGAAGACGCTCCCAGAACAAAACAGATACACAAATGCTGCAACTTTTTGTTGAGCAAGTTTCAAAAGAAGCTTTTGCAGCCTTGAAAGGCTGGGAATAAATGAAGTCTATTGGACATAGTTTGCATAAACATGGGCTAGTGGGTTGAATTTAAGGAGGAAAAGAAAAAAATGAACAGAAAACAAATGACAGTGGGGAAATATTTCTACATGCATCCACTTGTCTTTGCTTCTTTCTCAAAGGTCAAGTATATTAGTAAAGATCCCAGTGAAGTAGTTCATTTTGCAAGGTGAGTTTTTTTTTAATTTTTTTTTTTTTTATGAAGAATGCTCTTCTTGGAACGTAATTCTACTTAGAAACAATTCTTGTGTTGCCCTGGATGTTTCTCCTGTCTAAACTACTTTCTCGGCATTTATTTATTCAGTATGTTCAATAACTTCTAAGTACGTGCTCCGAAATTTGGAATGTTTATACCACTCAGTTGCAATTTGGTCTCATATATTTAGATACAAGTCTACCTGGGACTCCAAATGATGTGGTAACATACTTTCAATTGAAAATGAATCTGACTTTTCCTTTGGTGGTAAGCATTTATTCTGTATTCCTGGCAGTTTTTGTCTTCTTTATTTTCTTTCTCTCATTGCACATTTTGATCCTTTTGAAAAATGAATGTTTGCCAAATCTAGTCCGAGTTGGAAGGGAAGGTAGGGGGCGGGTGGATACTAAAAATTCTGACCAACATTATTAACAGCTGATTTCCCATGTAGAGGTAGGCTATGTGCCTGGTTAAGCAATTAAATTACGATTATACTGGTTGATACACATCATGATTCGGAAGTGAATTTTTGAGGCTCATGACCCCTAGACTCAGTTTTATTCTTCACTGGTATCTTAAGGAAAAAAGAAGCACCCGTGAAGGGTAAGAGTTGTTCCTTACTCCAGTGTGGCCAGTTTTTACTTGTAGCTCTATGCTGTGTTCTAGAGACATGAGCAAATTTATAACCTTGGTAAGTTATCTTAAAGTATAAAGGAAAAGTGTTGTGTATTTTATCTGGGATGTGTTTTATAAATGCAGAGGAGAAACTTTTCACCTCAGAGTGCTTGTTAGGATATATTTGCACCAATGACTGAAACAATTCTTCATTTGGTTTGGATATGAAATAAACAACTTCAAGAATTTTAATGGTTTAAACCATTTCTTACTGAAATGGTATTTCTTCCCTCCCAAAATGTCATGCTATGCATGCGATACCAATTTTATAAAGGTGCTCCATTTGCATCAGTATGTGGCTCTACTACTATGGCACCCTGCATGGCTATTAGTAAAGAATTTTCAGTAAGGCAAATACTAAACAGCACCAGTAAGTTTTAGTGTCGTTAGTTGTGTAAGAAAAAATGATGTGTGCAATAAGATTCTGCAAGCCTTTTCAGTATCTTGCCTTTACCAATAAACTGAAGATTTGTGAGGAATATGGCTTTGATTTAGACACTCACAGGAAATACTTTAAAAGATATTAAACAAGAAACTGGGTGCTTCAAGACAGAGTAAAGGAAAAAACATTAAAATTTCATAATCGTTCTAGAATTTACTTGATAAATCTACGCTGGTATCAGAATACGGTTCCAGACAATGAAAGTACTGTGAGCCCTTTCAAGGTTAAGTAAGAGCTTGTAAGGAGAATTATAGCTGCACAAAAATATTGTAGACTTCCAAATTTTAAAGGCATTAAACATTAAGGATAAACACATACTTTGCTCATTTCCTCAGATTAAGTATGGCATTTTAAAAAGGTGTGCACTTTCCCCATTATACCCATCAAATTTAAAAAGGCAAATTTCAATCTGTATGTAGTGATGAAGAATATTTGACTTGTGTCTGCTTGCATGGGTTAAAACAAATCAAAGTACTGAGTACGATTAATGGGAAGTACTACCCAATTTTTAAGTCTGTTTGCATTTCAACTGAAAGGACTTAAAAGTTAAGAATTATGACACTACATCTTAGGGTGCTTGTATTTCAACTGTACTGACTTAATGAGAGAAATATGAATATACTTTCTTGCTTAATTTTTTGTATTTAAAGACCATGAAACCTAGGCTATCTAATTACCATTATTAAATTATTATAACTACTGCTTTGATACTTAAAATATAATTACTGGTGATTAATTTTCTCCTGTATTTTATTTTAAAAAGATCTGGCTGTAATTATAAGACAAATTAATCTCAATTTACAACTCCTCCTCTTTTTTAAGAAGTAAACTTTAATAACTTATAAAAACCAGAAGTAAACTCAAATAGAGAACTGAAACATATCATGTTAATTTAGCCACAACCTGAGACTTAATATAGAAGTGTATTAAATATGTACTATTAAAAGAAAGATCTAAAAGAGTACTATATAAAATTAGTTGCAAAATTTTCAATCTGCTGCTTGAAAATTGGCTTTTTTCCCCTCTAGAATTTATATGCCCCATTCATCACTGTTCTGTGTTAGATGTATGGCTATAAAATTGTGAAAATGGAGGCTTTTCTGGTAGCAAAAGGGTTAAGTTCTTTTTGCTTTACCAGTTTCAAATTACAATGAGAAGCCTCTTCTTTCCCAGCAGGGTTGTGCTTACATTACTCTTTAGATCTCCCTTGAAGAGGGCTGGTATATTTGTGCCTGCTGGAGGTGGAATTAACAGTAAGAAGGAGAAAGGGATTGAATGGACTTACAGGAAGGTTTTCAAGTAAATACAGGGAAACACATTTACTTGAATAGTACAACCCTGAGTTGTATTTCACACTAAGACGACACAAAAGATGTTAAAGTTATCACCAAGCTGCCGGACAAATATATATTCCAACACCAAGGTGCAGATCAGCATAGATCTGTGATTCAGAAATCAGGATTTGTCTTGGAAAGAGCTTCAGGGTTGAGAAGAACTCAAGAGCGAGTGAAGATAACTCTGGGAACTACAGCTTATCAGAAGATCAACTTTCATTAATTCAAATACCAAAGGCTTGATTATCATAAATTCATATAGGAATGCCTAGGTCATCTGATCAAATAATTTTAAACGTCTTCTGCTACATCAATGCAGCAAAAACTCTTAACAACTGTGGATAATTGGAAATTTGAGTTTCAGCTTTCTTAGAAATAACTACTCTTGACATATTCCAAAATATTTGAAATAGGACGGGAAAATCAGAGAGGATGTTGTGTTCAGAAATGTCACTGTCACTGTCATGAAGAATAGGTAAATTTGTTTTTTCTGCTACTGGGAAATTGTACCTCCTAGAAACTTAGATTTTTTTTTTCAAGAGGACAAGAAGGACTAAAAACATCAACTTTGCTTTTGGACAAAAATGCATCTGACTGTATTTTTCTTTAGGGGTACTGTGGGTTTTCTCTGGAGCTGCTGGGTTCTCCTAGGTCATGCAAAAGGAGGTTTGGGAGACAATCATGTTCACTCCAGTTTTATTTATAGAAGACTACGGAACCATGAAAGACGGGAAATACAGAGGGAAATTCTCTCTATCTTGGGTTTGCCTCACAGACCCAGGCCATTTTCACCTGGAAAGCAAGCTTCCTCTGCACCTCTCTTTATGCTGGACCTATACAATGCTATGGCCAGTGAAGAAAATCCTGAAGAGTCGGAATACTCAGGGAGGGCATCCCTGGCAGGAGAGACCAGAGGAGCCAGAAAGGGGTACCCAGCCTCTCCTAATGGGTATCCTCGTCGCATACAGTTATCTCGAGCGACTCCCCTGACCACCCAGAGCCCTCCTCTAGCCAGCCTACATGATACCAACTTTCTGAACGATGCTGACATGGTCATGAGCTTTGTCAACTTAGGTATGTTGTTCATTTCTTTGTTAATCTGTGTTATTACAAGGGGAAGTTTTTCTAATGGTAAAGTAGCTGCCTGGTAGGTGGTCATGTTTATACAAAGTCATTTTCTATAACTCTCCTCTCCAGCTCCTGTTCCTTTCTTTCATTGATGCAATGTAAGATTTTTGCCTTAGGCAACAAAGCCATATATATATTTTTTATTTTTAATATAAAAAGCTAAAATTAAACATTTATAGTTGGAGTAGATTTGGGTCTTTTCAGATCTTGTTAAAATATTAACCTTGTTTAATGTATAAATGTATGAGTGAACAGGCAATAGTCTTAAAAAAAGGAGAATTTATGAGGACAGCTATGCTCTGGGCAAAAATAATAATAAAATAATTTTTAAAAGAATTTACAGATGGAAAAGTAAAAGTGACATTCTGAACTATTTTTTGTTAGTAATTTAGGAAACGTATAAGTATATATTTATATGCTACTTAAAAGCTCTCATTCAGAGGAGGTGGCTACTACAAAAATATTGAAATGGAATTAACTAAGATCAAACCATATTGTAAAAGATGACTATCAAATAGCTTCAGGGAGAGATGCTGAAATTCTCTGAAAGATATTTTAGAAGCGAAGCTTCAATCTGATATTTCTTAACTGAAATGATTAAAATATATCATACTTCTGTGATTTTTTCAGAAGCAAGAAAAATGTAAATTATGCCATGATGGTCCTTACCTGTACAAATTTTTTTTTCATTTGAGATAAAAATTAATTGTAATTATTTAATTAGTAACATTATTATAGCATATTTAAAAAATTATCTTTTACTCCATACTAATACTTCCATGGTGGTTTTTTAAAGATTGGCAACCTCAAATAGTAAATTAATGTCTTACAATTTATCTTATGTTAATATTAAAGAGTTTCCCAATTTAAAATTTTACAAGTGCTATAATTTTATTTAAATATTTTAATGGATAATGCAGGTGAAAATTTATTATCTTCAGACATTCAAAATAATAATAATGTAGAATATATTTTTGAAGACAAAATTTTTCAACAAATTTAATCAACTTGAAAGAATGGAGAACATTTTAATGAAAGAACTTTTAGGACTTTGTTTTAAAAATGAAATCTGCTTTGACTTAAAATTGACATTTGATTATACACTTAATTAAATACTTCCTCATATATCACAAAAACATTCTTTGAAAAGTCTGATAGCAGCAACTCCTAATAACACATGATGCCTTTATAATATATGTTACTTAATGTGCTCTGTTCATTTGCTCTCAGCAGTCCTAGCATGAAGGGTAAGGTGCATAATAAATCATATGTTTCAGTTACTAGAGACAAAGCTCTCATTATTAAGTTTTAGTAAGTCATCACTGGTTGCCCTAATTAGGTGTCCTAGACACCTTTTCTTGAACATATAATTAACAGGTTTCATTGGGAACTTTCAATCCATTAAAATATAGCTTAATTCTAAATTAGTTTGATTGTTTTTTCATCTATAAGTAGCATGCAAATGTGGCTTATGATGATGTATTTTTACTTTGTAGCAATTTCTAAAGCATATTGAACTATTTAAATAAATTTCAATATTTCAATAGAGAAATTTCAACCTTGTATGATTTACGTGTTTGTAAAATAAATCATTGAAAAAATCAGTTCAAGTCGTATCAAATGTGACATAGAAGAATGTATTTTATTATATACTTTAAAAAACAATAGCTCAGATATGAATCTGTTCTAATAATGTATTTTATTATATTTGAATATTTTGATCATTCAGAAATGAAGTGTATTTGTTTTTTAGAAAGGAATTAAGTATAATTTTTTAAACTGTATGTCATTACTTTCTATAAATGAACATAGAATAAGAAAACCAAAAACAATAACAAACAGTTTTATTCAGTAACTTCTAGAACCAATTTTATCATTTAAGAAGGATTATACTTTTAAAATCAATGAAATTTTTGTTATATTGCTTGACTTAAAATAATAAGCTAGCTCATTAACCACACCATGAAATATAATTATTCCTTTTACTCTTAGAGAAACAATGGAATATGAACTTCAGAAAATTTTTATTTATTTATTTTTATCAGGGTTGAACTGCTGAGTTATGATTTATTATCCATAATAAACCATGTTGGTGTTTTAAATTTAATATTCCAACCTAAATATTCCGTTTCACATTACATTACTGATAAATTGATTCTGATGCTGAGTTTTTCCAGTAGTCTCTAAGGGAAAGGAACCACAATTTTATTTTATTATCCTCAGACAATGCCTTCTAATATATCCCAAACTTGCAACCTATCATTACTTAGTAAAAAGCTTTTCTGTATTTCTTCCATAATAAAATAGGTCAAAGCATACTTAGAAAAGGTCACACTGTAGTATCATCATTAACTGTGCTAGGAATTTGAGTGTCCTTGTGTAACATTCATTAGCACATATTATCTGCAACTTTTTCATGTTCTTAGAAAACTCAAGAGAATTTTATTTTATTTAATTTTTTTAGTGTCTTAAAAGATATGTACATGATGGGGACTTAGGGCAAATGATCAAATTAGCAATAGGCAAGGAATTTGTATTGAGGAAGTTACCTGGATATTTAAATATGTGGAAAGAATCTGTTGACATTTCCTATAATAAGATAAATTATATAAAAGGGATCTAGTGACACCCTTTTTTATTAATGCCTGCATGTGTCATTTCAAGTCAAATAATAGATTTTCTATAATACATGTCATTCAGAAAGTTATTTTTTTGAATGTAAGCTTTGCTCAAGAACAATCAAGCTTAATTTAAACTCTGATTCCTATTTAACAAAATATCAACTTTTCAGATTTCACATGAGGACAGTTTTTTTGTCCATAAGTGAAAAACAGTTTAGGATTTACAAAATGAAAAAGTAAAATGTAAATAAATTATGTTAAGGTCAATAAAAATAACTAACTATGAAACTAAACATATTATTTTGACCTTTAAATTATTTTACTGACTTATTTTAAAGAAACAAATATTAATTATTAATTATGTGATCAGAAACTTTCAACTCTAATTTACTCATTATTGTTAGGCCAACTTTTGTCACTTTCATAGAATCTAGCTTTTACAGGTTGAATTCTCTGATTTGTTCTGGAGACTCACAGTGGGATTTTGTCTTAGTTAATGCTATAATATTTTGTTAGAAACAAAAATGTATTTCTAAAAGATTTGTTAAGCATCTCTTTTTCAAAAATGTTGAGTTATATATCAAATACCTATGCAAATGAAATGAATGATTAGGTAATTTGCTTGTAATATTTAAGCATAACTCCTGTTTATATAAACATAAACATGTAGTGTATTTCTGAGATCTTTTAGTTAGAAACCAATATTTGATTATTTGTTGAAAGTATAATTAAAATAATATAATGTTTTGGGGAAATTACAAAAAACAGTAAGTACAGGAAATTTGTTTATATTATAATTAGTCTGCATGTAATTTTCTGATAAAGAAGAGTTTTAGATTTGTTAATGGTCTTGACTTACTGACATACTTCTTAGATTATATTTAAAGAATATATGTTAATTTCCAAAATGGAAAATATATAAATACAATGTTTAAATTTATTCATTTTATAACAATATGTTTAGCATGCTAAGGTATGAAATAGAAAAAACTGCTTTCAAAACTTTAAATGAAACCCTTCTCATCTTACTCCCTCAAATCATTAAACTCTCCTGGTACTAGAAGAAAAAAAAAAGCTTATGTATTTGGTTGAAAGATTCGAAAGACGTCATTGATATTTATTGTTGTTTTTGGCTGATTCAAGTGCCCAATGGAGAGGACTTTATATACAGATCTACTTAAAGGTGCCTATCTATGTAAACTCTCCGACAGGGTTATTAACACTTGTGTGACATAAACACACCCATAAACACATGCAAGATTTTTTTTTTTGAGGGAAGAGAAATAGGATGGGAGGAAAGATAATCTAAATCCACTAGAGTACATATTCATGTATTATGCCTGGAATCACAAACGCTAATACGGGGCAAAAATATCATTCTTTAACACTCTTAACTTTTTTATTGAATTTATTGGGGTAACATTGGTTAGGGGGTAAAACTCTCAACTTCTGAAGGGAGAAGTTGTCATGCATGGGGAGCTTTTTCTCTCTTCTTCCACAGCCCTTTGCTTTCGTACAAGGGACCAAAGGGGGCCTTGTTTTCCTCTAAAGCTATTTTGTTGCTCAGTGGCGGGCATGGCTGCAGAGATACTTACCATTGCCATTGAAGTAAAAGTGTTTTTGAAAGCTTTAATGGTCACTCAGAAAGAGCAAGTTTTAAAAGTTCAGTAAGAAGTAAGAGATGGAAATAGGAAGGTATGATAACACCCTCTAGGAAGGCTTGGGACGGCCTCACCCACCACCTCAAACTTCTACCCTTTCATTCTTCCATTGTTTTAAGTGTTCCCCTCCCTCTCTCCTCTCCCTGTACCCCTCTCCCCCTTGCTTTGGCCTTCCCTCTTTAGCTCTGTGGTCTCTCTAGCCCCAGGCTCTCCTGGCACCCTTCTTACTGCTCTCACCCTTCCTGGGCTCTGCCTTTGGTCCTAGTTTCTTCATAGCTGGAGGCTTAGATTAGCTGAAAATCAATTAGTTACAGTGTGATCATTTAGGTGCAGTGTCCTTTTTTCTCTTTAGTTGAGAAGAAAAAGGTTATGAAGTGCCAATTACAGCCTCCACCCATGGGGAGAAAAGCTCCCCAGGGCACCAGGACTGCTCTGGCTGTTGCCATCCCTGGTAACTGTAGCCTTCACCGCCCCATTCTTCTTGGCCTCCTCGCCTCTCCTCAGTGATCCCACTGCCAGAGCTTAATAGTTTTTGCCTTGACTCTTTTATAACATAAATTAAAATTTAAAAGTGGAAATTTAAGGGAAAGTTAAAAAAAGGGAAAAAATAAAACATCGAAAAAATTACAAAATAAAAACTTGAATAAAAATCTGATTCTTTTAGTTTATAAAACACTTTTGCTTATATTATTTTTATTTAATATTTATATCACTTCCCTGAAGACATTTCCTTTTCTTAAGTTGAGAGGAGATGATGAGAGAGGATAAAGAGATCAAGAGTAACAGGTATGGCCCAACGAGAATGAGACAGAGAGATAAATAGAATAGCTTTAAGAGCCCTTGAAAGAAAGGAAATGAAGGGAATGAGTCATTAGAAGCTGTCTTTGGGTGTGCAGGTGGAGGGTGTGTTGGGAAATCCTCAGTCTACCTCACACTGACACAGCAGCTAATTCAACATCCCAGCAACATCAGCTCCAGGGGGAAACCCTTTCATCCTTCCACACTAAAATACCGGAGTGGGGAGGAGGGAGGGGGGCTCTCAGTGTCTGTGTACAAGGAGCATACAGACGGGCTACTCACATGTACAGTCATAAATAATGTAGTAGCTCAGCTTGAAAAAACCACAGGTTAAAGGAAGAGGCTTTCCTGACGCACAGAGAAGGTCTGAGATCAGAGGAGCCACTGGAAGGGTCGGCCTGAAACAATGAATCCCTTGTTCTAAGCAATGTTTATGAGTGCTTCTTTGCACCTTAAGTTCATATTTTATTGGCTCAGCTGTGGGGTTTCCCCATTTGCTCATCTCTTATAATAATACCCTTGGCCAAGATATTCTTTAAAACACACCAGTCAGCCCTGACAACCGCCTCATTTATTTGGTGGGAAAAGAGATCTGTTGTGATTTTGATGTCACATTGGGCTGTTTAAGATTCAGTTACGGATCTTAACGCTATGACAGTAAGATGAAAATAATAGTGAGTGTATTCACCTGCCTTTTTAGAGATGTTTACAAGGATTCACGTAACCACATGGTGACCCTTCTATGTCTTGTCTAAATGGTTGCAGTAAATCATAATCTACAAAAGTAGAAACACAATCGATTAAAGTGTAGAATGTTTAAAATGAGAAAAAATCATTTGTAGATTAGTAAGAAGGATTGGTAGTTGGTTTGGGGAGAAAAGAAAACAACAAACCTTTGCTACTAAGGAAAATGCATATCCTCTACTTTGAAAGCAGTGAATTACGTAAATATTATAGGAAACTTAGAAACCAAGACCTTATATAATGTTCAATAGTTTGGTATAACAATTAAACTAGGGTATGCGTTGTTTTATGACGTCTAAGACAATGAGGTCTCGTCTTTATCATGATGTGTCCTCTCATTTTTCTTTTCCCAAACAGTGGAGTATTTGTGCTTGCATTAGAAGAAACAACTGGGTATTTTAAAAGTGAATAAATCTAATTAGATTATCTTTTAGATATCATGCTTGTTTACCTTCTGCCTGGAAGCAAGTAACTTCTTTTTTATTCTTGTTGTCGAACAGATTTCCTAGAGCTGTTAGGAATAAAGAAAAAATGATTTTAAAATGTTATGATTAACAAATATAAATCTCATTTAGACTTAGTTAAGGCTATGAGATGTGTCAAAATCAAAAGATTTGTCAACATTTATAAATGCCTTCAGCTATTTCTATGTTGTCATGACATGAGAAATTCAATATTACTTGTTCTGCACAGATTCTCTGTCTTTATTGTAACTGTGATCAGCCTTTCTGTATAGGAGACACAGAATATTTTCAGAATCTAAAGTCCATACTACTCAAATGGATTTAAGGTTTAATTTATGATTAAACCCAGTGGCTTTCCTCTCTGTGCTTCCGTCACAAAGTAGAGTAGCACAGAAGAAGCTGGAAGGTCTGAGTTGGAATCCCACATGCTCTAATTTCTAGCAGTGTGACCTCTGACAAGTTACCTAATTTTTTTCTGTGCCTCTGGTTTCTTATCTAAAAAGTGCCGATAATAATAGTACTTTCTGCATCGAGTGCTGAAAGGATTAAATGAGTCAATGTGCACACAATTTTAAGAACATTATTTGGAACAGAGTGGGACCTCAATAAAGGGCTGTTATTGTTAGTAGACCTGCATTTGTGTCCCACATCTGTACCGTATTTGCAGGAGTAGCTAAATAATTTGTGAAGCCCATTGCAAAATGAAAATGTGGGGCCCTTTGCTCAAAAAGTATTAAGAATTCCATCCAAGGTGAGGGCAGCAGAGTGGTAGGCCAAACGTGGGGCCTTCAGAATGCAGGGCTCTGCGTAACCGCACAGGTCACATGCCAGGGAAGCCAGCCCTGCATGTCTGATTACATATTGTTGGGGCAGGAACCATGGCCTCGTCATCCTTGTCAGTCCCCAGTGGTGTGTCAGGGTCCCAGAAGGAAAGAGATACCATGAGTAAAATGAATCATTTGTGGAAGTTTTAACTAATGTAATTTTTTAAATGTTGTAGGCAGGATTTTTTTTTTTCCTTTGACAAGACAGGATAGTGCAGCACCTGGAACAGAAGGGAAACCTTCCTTCAGCACTCCTGGGCAGGAAACTCAGAGGAGAGCTTTTCCTGGAAGGTAGCTTGATAGGAACGTGACCTTTCTGAGTGGCATGCCATTTAGTCAACCCCTGGTATGCAGCAGGGAGGGAGACTGAGGAAGAAATTCCTAGACCATACTTCTGTGCCATGTTTTGCATTGGAGCAAGTGGGTCTTGAGACACAAACTGAAGATATTTGGCACAAATACGTACATGAATATTGGCTGTGTAGTCACAAGAGTTCTAGAATCACTTCGATTTCAGTGCAAGTTACTCATGTTAACTTTTGTTCTGGTTCATTTATACAATTCTAGAGATAATCATAAGTTAATGTGAGGGTTTATTCATGAGTTGGTGAAAGAAAGTGGCAAAAATGCACATGGCATGTGAAAAAAAAACATGTTAAATTGTATTGTATATGGATCAGTAATTTCATGGGATATGTTAAAACTATTTTAGAGCAAACTGAACTTTAAAACAAAAACAAAAACCCAGGGAGAAGTAGCACTCTCAGATTACAATAAAAACAGTAGGTTGCAATTGCCAATCAGAAAGCTCAGTACGGAAAGTACTACAGTGTATGCAAATATGCAGAGCAAATACAAGAGGAATATATATATATATATATATTCTAATTTCTTTCTTTAATTTATTTTAATTGTTGTTCTTGTACAGTTTTCTGTCTTTTACTCCCATCCCAGCCCACCACCCCAGCGCTCCCCACCTCCCTCCCATATCCACCCCACCTAGTTTTTGTCCATGTGTCTTTCTTTCATACTTGTTGCCCCAAACTCTTCCCCCTTTCCCCTGAAATTCCCTCCCCTCTCCCCTCTGGTGACTGTCAGCCTGTTCTCAATTTCAGTGTCTTTGGTTATATTATGCTTGTTTGTTTGTTTGCTTTATTTTTTTTTACTCTTCAGATCTCTTCATTCTCAATCCTATGTCCTTCTTCCTGAAATGACCCACGACTGTCTGTTAAAGGCTTTGGAATTCTGAGTGGAATTACGAGATGTTCTCCAAAGTTAATGTGGCAGGCAGAAGTAATGTTACGATGAAGTACATTGAGATTATGATCTGTGTTCGTGCTACCTTTCCTCTGGCAGAGTTCCTGTGACGTACGGAGGCAGCATTTGATGCAGGACCAAGTATGCCTGCTATTTAGTTCTCATAAATAACCAACCACCGAGCCTTGAGGCCAGGTCCTTAGCCAGGCCTTTCAATCACGGACAGCATTGAATAGAATGGCCCCTTTCCAGTACAGCCCATGTTCCCTTTCAGAGCCACTAAGGATGGTACTTTTAAACTGGTTTTACTTCTATAATTATCAAAAACAGAAGAAAAGATCATTTAACTTGGAAACTGTCTAGGCTCTTCTGCAAATAACCTTGATACAGGCGCCAAAACCTTACTTAGTGGGGAAGAAGTGAAGATCATTGACTAAATCACCTTTATGGTTATTTTTTTGGTATTGCATATTTTTATTTTTTTTATTTTCAAATTACAGTTGACATACAAAATTTTATTAGTTTCAGGTGTACAATATAGTGATAAGACATTTATGTAACTTATGAAGCACAAGCAATTACCCCAGAAAATCTAGTACCCACCTGACATCATACGTAATCATTACCGTGTTAATGACTATGTTCCTTATGCTGTACTTCACAGCCCCCTGACAATTTTGTAACTACCAATTTGTATTTCTAATCCCTTTAGCATTTTTTCCCATCCCCCCACCCTCTTCCCATTTGGCAGCTAGCAAAAAGTTCTCTGTATTTGTGAGTCTGTTTCTGTTCTGTTCTGTTTGCTTGTTTTAGACTCTACATATAAGCGAAACCATCTGGTATTTGTCTTTCTCCGTCATACTTATTTCACTTAGCACAATACCCTTTAGGTCCATCCATGTTCTTGCAGATGGCAATATTTCCTTTTTATGGCTAAATTATATTCCATTGTATATATGCACTGCTTCTTCATCCGTTCATCTGTTGATGGACACTTAGGTCGTTTCCATATCTTGCCTAAATAGTGATGCAGTATACATGGATATATGTCTTCAATTAGTATTTTGTGTTACTTCAGATAAATACCCAGAAGTGGCGTTGCTGGCCCTTCTTTGTCTCTTGTGACATACAGCCTTTGTTTTAAAGTCTATTTTGTCTGGTATAAGTATTGCCACCTCAGCTTTTTTTGTTTCCATTTTCATGAAATATCTTTTTCCAGTCTGTGTGTGTCTTTGATCTGAAGTGAGTCTCTTTTAGATAGCATGTGTATGGGGTCTTGTCTTCTTATCTCTTCAACTGCTCTATATTCTTTGATGATAGCATTTAAATAATTTACATTTAAGGTAACTATTGATAGTATGGAGCTATTGTCATTTTATTTACATTTTTTATTTTATTTATCTTCTTCTTAAAGAAGTTCCCTTAACTTTCCTTGCAATATAGGTTTGGTGGTGATTAACTCTAGGTTTTTCTTGCCTGGGAAGCTCTTTATCTGTCCTTTGATCCTAAATGATAGCCTTGCCTTGTGGAGTAATCTTGTGTGTAGGTCCTTGCTTTTTATCACTTTGAATGCTTTGTGCCTGTCCCTTCTGGCCTCAAAGTTTCTGTTGAGAAGTTAGTTGACACTTGAGGGAGCTCCCTTGTGGGTGGTAAGTAACTAAGTTTCTCTTGCTGGTTTTAAGATTCTCTCTTTGTCTTTAATCGTTGGAATTTTAATCGTGGTGTGTCTTGGTGTGGGTCTCTTTGGATTTATCTTGTTTGAAATCTGTGCTTTCTGGACTTGTATGTCTATTTCTTTCACCAGGTTTAGAAAATTTTCTGTCATTTTTTTTCAAATAGGTTCTCAATCCCTTGCTCTCTCTCTCTTCTCCTTCTGGTACTCCTATTAAATGAATATTTATTTGCTTACTGTTTTCCTAAAGGCCCCTTAAACTATCCTCATTTTTAAAAATTATTTCGCTGTTCTGATTAGGTGTTTTCTATTTCTTAATCTTCCAAATTGCTGATATGATCCTCTGCTTTATCTTCTGTACTATTAATTCCCTATAATATATTCTTCATTATAGTTATTGCATTCTTCATTTCTGAATTTTTATGGTTTCCATGTTTTTTTTATCCTGTTGAAGTTCTCACTATGCTTCTGGAGCATCCTTATGACTATTTTTTGAACTCTGTATCTGGTAGTTTGCTTGCCTCCATTTCACTTAGTTCCTTTTCTGAAGCTTCTCCTGTTCTTTCATTTGGGAACCGTTTCTTTGTTTTCTCATTTTGGCTGCTTCCCTGTGTTTGTTTCTATGTATTCGGTGGGGAAGCTATATCTGCCAGTCTTGGTAGAGTGGGCTTATGTAGTAGGTGTCCTGTAAGGCCATAGGAAGTGGCATAGCTTCCCATCACTTGAAATGGGTGTTGAGGTGCACGCTCCATGTGGGCCGTGTGCACACTCCAATTGTAGTAGAGCTTTGATTGCTCTTGGCATGTCACTGGGAGGGATTGACAACCTTCTCCCCAGGCCCATAGGCTGGGAGAATCAGCTGTAACTACAGTGGAGGAGCTGCTGTACAGGGGCTGACTTCATGGAACAGGAGTCCTTTCAGTGGGGCTTTGGTGAGTGCCATTCACTCCTTGAGTGTGTTGCTTGTAGAGGTGGTTAAGTGGTGTTTTCATGTAATCTGAATCTGTCTACCAGGTGCACTGGCTCTGGAACCTGGGAAGTACAGGCCAAGGTTGGCTACTGCCTGTGCTCTACGCAGGGCCACCAGGCATGAGCTATAGAGTGATCTGCAGATGGCTGCTGGTTTGGAGGTGCCCAGGAAAGGCCAAATTGCAAACCAAGCCTGGCTGTTGCTAGTACCAGACCTAAGGCCACTTATCAAGAGGTGCAGGGTTTGAAGAGGCCAGATTGCTGCTTGTTGGAGAGAGATTTGGAAAATTCAAAGCATGAGCCAAGAGAGGCCATTTTTTATAGAAAAGGCTTGGGTGGGACCCGGACCCCAAGCTGGGTAAGGCAGGGTCCCAAGGAATCACAAGCGTGGGGCAAACATCGTTAGCTCGGTTGATGGAGATTCAGATATGATGCCAGACAGCACCTGCAGGGGGAGGGCTCAGCAAAGGGATGTTATCTCTGCTGTCACTTCTTAGAGGAAGCTGCCGCTGCAGCCCTCATTCTGAAGCCAGGCAACTGAGTTCCTCTCTGTTTGTTCTCTGTATCTCTCTAAGTCTGTTTTTATTTTTTTTTTTAAATCTCTACATAGAAGTGAATTATACTGTGCTTGCTTCCTCTGTTCGACTAATTTCCCTTAGAATAATACCCTCTAGGTCCTTCTATGTTGTTGGAAATGGTAAGATTTCATTCATATTAATCTACCATTGGACACTTAGGTTGCTTACGTCATGGCCATTGTAAATAACATTGCAGTGAACATAGAGATATCTATTTGAATTAGTGCTTTTGATTTATTTAGATAAATACCCAGAAGTAGAATTGCTAGACTGTATAGTAGTTCTATTTTTAATTTTTTGAGAAATTTTTGTACTATTTTCCATAGTGACTCTATCCATGTACATTTTCGCCAAGAAGTACTAGGGGCCCCTTTCTCCATATTCTCACTAGCATTTGTATTTTGTTGTTTTTTTAGTAATGGCCATTTTGACAGGTGTGAGGGTGTATCTCCTTTTTTTTTATTGAATTTTTTCCATTGCCATATATCCCTGTTATATTCCCCACCCCACACAGTCACCACACTGTTGTCTATATCTATGAGTCTGTTGTCCTTTTTGCTTGATCCCTCTACTCTCTAGGCACCCCCATAGCTGTCACTCTGCTCTCTATGAGTTTGTCTCTACTTTGTTTGTTAATTCAGTTTGTTCATTAGATTTCATATATTTGTACAATAATATGGTATTTGGCTTTCTCTGACTGGCTTATTTCACTTAGTGTAATGTTCTCCAGGTCCATCCACGCTGCCACAAAGGGTAAACCTTTATTTTTTTTATGGGCAAATAGTAGTCCATTGTATGAATGTCTCATAGTTGTTTTATCCACTCATCTGCTGATGGGCACTTGGGCTGCTTCTATAGTTTGGTAATTGTAAATAATGCTGCAATGAGCATAAGGGTGCTTATGTTCTTTTGAATTCGCTTTTAGGTTTTCTTTAGATATATTCCCATAAGTGGAGTCACTGGGTTAAAAGCAACCCATGGAATAGGAAAACATATTTGCTGGTACTTCTGATGAGGGGTTAATATCCAAAATTTTATAAAGAACATATACAACTCAACACACACACACAAAAACCCCCAGACAATCCAATTAAAAAATGGGCCTAGAACCTGAATAGAAACTTCTCCAAAAAGGGCATACAGATGGCCAGTAGATATATGAAAAGACGTTCAATGCCACTAATCATCAGAGAAATGCAAATTAAAACCGCAATGAATATCACCTCACACCTGTCAGAATGGCTGTCATCAACACATCAACAAACAACACATGCTGGTGAGGATGTGGAGAAAGGGAAACCCTTTTTGCTATTGGTGGAAATGCAGATTGGTGTAGCTGCTGTAGGAAACAATGTGAAGATACCTCAAAAAATTTAATATGGGTCTAATTGTTGTTTTGATTTGCATTTACCTAATGATTAGTGATGTGGAATATCTTTTATTGTGCCTTTTGGTCATCTTTATGTCTTCTTTTTTTTTTAAAAAAAATGTTTATTTAGCCCTATCCATTGTGGTTCAGTTTGTTGTAGCATCTTCCCATAGCCTGAAGGTTTGCAGGTTTGATTCCCAATTAGGTTGTGGAATAACTGGGTTGTGAGTTCGATCCCTGGTCAGGGTGTTTATGAGAAGGCAACAAATAGCTATTCCTTCTTGCACTGATGCATATAAGAAAGCAACCAATAGATGTTTCTCTCTCACATTGATGAGATGTTTCTCTCTCACATTGCTCTCTCTTTCTCTTTCCTCTCTCTCTGAAAGCAATGAAAAAACTGTTCTCGAGTGAGGATAAAAAAAATGTCTATTCAGATTTTCTGCCTATTTTAAATCAAATTGTTATTGATGTTAAGTTGTTTGAGTTCTTTACAGATTTTGGTCTACCTCCTTTTTAAATATAACATTTGCAAATACCTTCTCCCATTCAGTAGTTTGCCTTTTCATTTTATATCCTTCACTGTGTAAAAGTATTTTTAACTTAACAAAGTACCATTTGTTTATTTTTGCTTTTGTTGTCCTTGCCTTAGGAAACATATCTAAAAACAAACAAACAAAAAAGATTGCTAAAGCCAATGTCTAAGAATTTATTGCCTATGTTTTCTTCTAGAAGTTTTACAGTTTTTGATCTTATATTTAAATCTTTACTCTATTATGAGTTTATTTTTGTATATGGTGCAGGAAAGTAGTCCAGTTTTATTCTTTCACACGTAGCTGTCTGGTTTTCCCAGCACCTTGTTATTTAAAAGACTGTCTTTGCCCCATTGTATATTTTTGCCTCCTTTGTTGTAGATTAGTTGGCCATTTAAGCATGGGTTTATTTCTGGGCTATTTTGTGCTATTGATCTGTGTTTTTGTGCCAGTGCCTTACTATTTTGATTACTATAGCTTTGTTATATGTTTTGAAATCAGGTAGTATGATACTTCGAACTTTCTTCTTTCTCAAAATTGCTTTGGTTATTTGGGGTCTTTTGGGTTCCATACAAATTTTAGGGTTATTTGTTCTAGTTCTGTGAAGAATACCATTGGAATTTTGATAGCAATTTCACTGAATCTGTGGATTGTTTGAGGACAGGCTACCGTACTCAATAGTGAAAAGCTGAAAGCTTTTTCTCTAAAACCAGGAATAAGCCAAGAATGCTCACTCTTGCCACTTTTATTCAACATAGCATTGGAAATCCTAGCCAGAAAATTAGGCAAAAAAAGTAATAAAAAACATCCAAATTGGAAATAAATAACACTGTCACTATTTGCAGATGACATGAATGACACTATATGTAGAAAACCCTACAGACTCCACCAAAAAATCTATTAGAACTAATAAATAAATTCAGTAAAATTGCAGTAAGTAAAATTAATGTACAGAAATCTGTTACATTTCTATGTACTATTAATGAATTATCAGAGAAGTTAAGAAAACAATTCCATTTCCAATTGCACACAAAAGAACAAAATATTTAGGAACAAGTCTAAGGTGGTAGAAGATCTGTACACTGAAAACTCTAAAAGGAGGAATTACTTAGTTCTTTAACTATCTCAGTAGGTTTTAAGTGTAAGGTCTTTAGAGACATACTAGTTTGAATACCAGCTTTGCATTAACAGTGGCACATTCTCCAACAAATTATTTCACTTTTTTGAAACTGTTTCCTTATCTGTAAGATAGAGATTATAATAGAGAATTGTAGTTAGGGCTTAAGTAAGTTTATAGGCCTTTAAATCTACATGAGAAACTGCTCAATTAACGGTTTCCATGGCCACTACAACTACGTCTACCAGAGCTGACTCCATGGTGTTCTAGTGTTAGAGGAGATCCACACCCAGTCCACCAGACTCTGTCAAATAAATGCTTTTGCTAATATTGCGGAACATCGTACACGTGACTTTTTCTTTATCCAAAATAAAATGAACCCTCGGATTTTGTTGACTCAGTCTTCAAGTTGGGTTGTTGATGGACAGTATTTGTGCATCTGGGTGTCCTGGAAGAGGTCAGTCTGCAACAGGGCCCTCAGGCGACTGTGGGGCTCCCTTGAGCACCCAGAGGCAACATTTTCTGTGATGTGCTGCTAAAAGGTGCTATTCATGTTACATTTGGTCAGATTCCTAGAACGAATTCATGGTTTTACTTCAGTTCCAGATATTACCAATTCCATTTCCTTGCTTGTTATAGAGAAGGAAACTGACTGCAGGCCAAGGTAATAATATACAATTGGAAAATATTTGGTTGTGAAGACATGGGCACTCTCAAAATGACCCTTTGCATGAAGGGAGAAAAACTGTTGAAGAGTTTTAAGACTTATTTTCATAAGCCAACTTCTTTGTTTTTAGTTTTAATTTTTTAAAAGTTGATTCATGATGAAAATCCTGGTGGATAAACTCCTGGACTTTAAATAAGAGAGCCACTCTGTTCAAATAACCATTCAGTCAGAAGCTTTTGGTATTTATATGTAACTCAAATCATGTTTCAATTTATGATTTTCTAATTTGTAGCTATTCTCATTACTATTGATATCATTATTATAATTCTGTTCCTATTTAACACCATTCAACCTTAAGTACTTTGACTTTCCTAAACTATTCATTTGAGTTGGGTTTTCTTTTCTTTTTTTACAATGACAGATCTCTTTATTTATTTGAATTGCTTTCTGTTATAATATTTTGAGGCAGGATGAGAATTATAGATTTGATCCTAAAAGTCACACAAAAGATCATACATGAAATGTGGACATCTTGGATTTATAATATCCATATTGTAAAGTATTGACTTTTGATATTTTATAATATATTGAGTGGGAATATATGGATTTATTGGTTTCTAATTATTTGATAACATGTTATAAAAGACAAGTCATTAGGATGATCTTTGCTAAATTTTTACTTGTGGTGAGTAAAGTTCATGTGATATGGATTCCAATACATGTATTAACATATTCACATCAACACTTCAGGTTTTTATTTTTCATACTGCTGTCTCAAAACAGTTATTATTCTACAGTTATTTACTTTGAGGAAGAATTTATCAGAATTAAGTGAAATATTTTTTGTGTGTATATGATACATTTAAAGTATATGACATTGTTAGGTATATATAATTTTAAATTATAGTATACTTGTAGCTGTACTAATCAAAGCAACAATGAAAACAATATGTATAATTCCTGTGCCAGAAATCGGACTAAGTGATTTGAATGCCCTATTTAAATTAACTGGCATGTCAGTTGTACGGGTAAATAATTTTCAATTCCCATTTTATTGATATGAAAATTGAGGCTTTATCAGAGGTTAAATAACTTACAAATGTCACCCAAGTGGTAAATGGCAGAGTCAGTCCTGGATCCTTGCTCTGTCTGGATACAGACTGGTTCTTTGCCACTACTCTTTAACTAGACAATCCACTTTTGAAAAATATTTAAAAACTGTGCAACTTTAAAGTAATTTAATCTTTATTTTATTTTTTCATTACCATTTAGTCCCATTACACCTCCCTATCTCCAGCAATCACCACACTGTTGTCCATGTCCACGAGTCCTTTTTCCTTTTTGCTCAATCCCTCCATCCCTAACCTCCCTCCCACACTAGCAATTAACACCCTTCGAAAGCATCTTTATGTACATTATGTGCTGTCATCTATATTATTGCAGTATATTGCACTCCAGGAGGTAGATATGATCCTACAATATATGATCTGTGGATACTGGAAGTCCGAAAGGTTATTCATTCAGGCATTTGACAAATATAAGCTGATTACCTACTATTGGGCCAGGCACTGTGCAAAAGACTGTGCCTGTTTTACTGCCAAAATTATAGGGCAAGAAGAGCCAGGCCTAGGCCCAGAATCCCTGATTCTTGTGCCAGGATTTTTTTGCTCAATGTCACATACTTTACAGAAATCACACCAAATTCCAGCACCAAATAAAATTAAAAGTATTAACAAACACCATAAAAAAGAATGTGTTCTTTTGTTATTTAAATAATCAGATAGAGTTAGAATTAGCCTCCTGTGTATAGAGAAAAATACTTTTTAAACCTCCATCTCCTTACAGGAAAATTAAAAATCCTGTCACCAGTAAATAGAACCTAAGGAAGCCTTTTAATCCAAAAGACATAGAGCAAAAGTAGAACCAAGCTTCAGCAAATCTTAGGGCCTCTGTCAGAAATTTGCTTGTGTAGCTGTAGGGCCTTAATAACATGGAGGCTCCAGTGATTTTCAAGGAAATATCTAAAAAGAGGGTTTCTGTTGCCTATTGCACATTCCAGAGCGTAAGTGTGGCTTAAACACTCATTATTTATTTGTGTTGTACTCAGGAAATAAGGGTAAAAGGTCATACATTTTTCAAAATTAAGTTGTTTGATCTGTCTAAATATTGACCCCTGACCCTTTCTTCCCTCTTCAATTGTGTGCTAACAAGCTTGTGTTCATGGTTTACTTTGTTGCTGTGCGTACTGAACTTGATGTGAGTGCAGGTTATAGTGAGAGTTAATAGGGACACATTTTATAATGTGGAAAATAACAGAGAATTCCAAGAATTGGTATAAAGACCCATTTGAAACATTGCTTTGAATCTACTCAGGATATTAGGCAGTAAGCAATTATTGCTTTAAGTTGATTGCTGAGAAAAATTGACCAATATCTTATAACCAATTTACTTTTTACCAGATCTGTTGTGATTGTGAAATGAATATTGCAGGAAAATGTGGACCTCACTCTCCTGGTCCACCACCACAGTTACTGGTGTTTACCTCTCAATTCATATTGAGAAAAGACCAGGTCATCAAAGTGAACTAATAAAAGTAGAGGAACTTAAGACTTGCAGTGATTGCTCTACTGCAAATCCACTATCTTCCACTGCTAGCACGTATTCGGTGCGTATAAAGTCCAAGATAGTGTGCTAACAGCATTTCAAGTGCAAATTTATTTAATTCTCACCAAGTTACCCTATTTTATAGATGAGCCAAGTAAGACCCAGAGATGTTGGCTGATTTCATCTTGTAAGAGGAAGAACTGGGTTCAGATTCCAGGCTAGTCATTGCTGTGCTGGGGAGTCTTTGTAAGTGCCATTGGGAAGGTTGTCACTGGGACATTGAACTATAAGTGAAGTTCTATGTATTTTTCCCACATTTCATGTTTTAGATTTGGAATATTTTCACCTCCTCAGTAATGCCTTGTATTTCAGGGAAATATCTCTACCAGTGGGTTTACAAAGAGTCTTACACCTGGAGTTGAGCTCTTTCAGGCCTTCTTCTGAATTAGGTTGCTGTGGCTTTTTGAAGGAGGCAAATATAATACTCACAAGGCAGAGAAAAAGAAGCACTTGGCAGACACTAAGGGTATTGCATGCAACCTAATTGGTCATTACTGAGGAATTTAAAGGTGATCTGTGTTGATTTTATCTTAAAAGACTTGGCATGAACAGGACTAACATTTGGCAAAATGGAAAAGAGGAAGGATATCAAAATTGTGAGCACTAAAAGGCCTCAAAAGCAGTGATTGGAGATTGGAACAAACTAATAGTGAGTTCATTTAGATACTGGAAAACTACCAACCTGTTGGCCAGTATAGAAGGCCACACAAGCAGACAGGGCTGCCCTGCAGTTAACTATGAATCCTTGCCCTGGCTTTTCTACCCAATCCTAACCGGACCAGTGAATCTCATGAGAAACCTACTAAAGTGAAGTTTGGACTGCACGGCCATTATAACCTACAAGTTAGACAATTCCTGCTTGTGCAGATAGCAGTTCTGGCAGATAGCCTCTGCTTCATCCTGCTAGTTACGGCTGAAATCCCCTCTGTGTTCCGTGTGACACTGAACACTCCGCGTCTAATACACATCTCTTGATTTGTAGCAGCTACAGTCCTAATCTCTTGCATGTGTAAAGTGAGTTCCTTTCACATGGCTCACTCTCTGCCCCTCTACCGCACAAAATAAATATGTTATTTCTGCTCCTTCAGTATCTTTGAATTGAAGGCCTAAGGCTTTTGGAAAATTACCTTTTTCCCCCCAAAAGAAAATATTTCTGCGATGACAATATTTCTTAAAGTAAAACGCTGAAGTACATGAGCACACTTGAGTTTCAGCCCTGCTCTGCTCTCAAAATCAAGCAAGGGGAATCGAAAGAGGTGTTTTGAAAAGTAGGTATTATTGTTAACATATCAACTTTTATTTAACTGTCTGAGGAGTAATCTCTGCTTTGAAAAGCAAGCCAAGAGGTAACTGCAGAGTAAAGACAAGCATTTAGGATGCCATCTGCTGCTTTTTAAAAGTTCTATTTTTTTTGTCTGTCTTTTCTCCCCCTTAATATGTCTTACACAGTCTACCTACAGGCCAACTGTAATCTAAAGAGAGGAGTAAACAATCTCAATAATGATTTCTAATAATTTAGACTGAAATCTCCTTAGGAAATCAAATGATAAAATGATTGTTTACCAATAGGCCAACAATTAAATTTCACTTTAGTTCCACTAACTGCATTGATATATAATAACTAAAGCACATGCTGAATCATAATTATTTAAACCTCTCAGGCCCTGTCAATCATTTATGCTTTCTATTCAGAATTCTTTGTCAGTATTTCCTAAAGTGTATTTCATTGAAAGTATTTCTTCGTCCTTTTAAGAGGTGTTATCTGAAATTTTGTGGTCAAATAAATTTGAACACTGCAGTGGAGCAGTAATTAAATAGGTTTTAATATTTCCAAGACGAGACTTCTCAGTATCTTTATTATGCAGATGGGCATTGTGAATCCCTGCAAGGAGGAGTAGGTTACATGGTTTCACATGAACGTTGGACTCTGGGACTCTCCTAACAGAGCACCGTAGGTACCTGGTGTTACAGGAAACTCACTCTGAGAGTCGTTCTTCCATGTGGATGTACCATTTTATAAATGCCATTTGGAAATATTACAAGCAGAGCATGATCTAATTGGTTGACATTGAGGTTTCTTTATATCCAGAATTAAAAAGAAGCAGCAAAAAAAGTTTTAATTCCCTTATCCAGAACCAACCATTATTGATTCTTTTATGTATTCCCTTCTATAGTTTTAAAATGTACTTTTTCATAGAGTTTAGCTATGTTTATGCAACATTGTGTCCTTATATTATTTTTGATTTTTTTTAGTATATGGCTTTTCTCACTTGTTCATCTGCTCTTTGTGAGAACATTTTTAATGACAATTATTTCAGCTGAGTAACTCATCATTTAGTTAATAAAACATTCTTTTATTTTTGGGCATGCAATTTTCCCAGTTTTCCCTACATGTACTCTATTTCAATGGATATATTTATATATAAGTATTTTTACAAATTTCTGTGAATTTCCTTGGGATCTATTCTTAGAAAATAAGTCATTGGAGCAAAAGGTGTGATTGTTTTCTGAATCTAAAAAGTATTGCTAAATTGTTTTTCACTAAAGTTGCTTCAATTTTTATTTGCACCAACAGTGAATGCTAAGGCTAGATTATAGACTGAAATATAAATTAAATAGGAATATTTAGATTCTTGATGATCTAAAATTCATCTTTTTTTAGATTTGTATTTCTTGTGAACTTGATTTTTGTATACATCTATTGGCCATTTACATTTTCTCTTTGGGAAATTCTATGTTGATGTTTTTATTCCTTTTTTCTCTTTGCCTTATTTCAATGTTATTATGATGATAAATTCTTCTTGTGACTAGATATTCATAATTATTCACTTATTTTTTCCATTTTTACTTTAATTTTTTACTTTTTTAAACAGCCATGGGAAACCACTTTCAGATATTTAAGAGTTTGGGAAACATACCACCCATATTCCATTTTAGAAAGAAATTCTCAAAAGTCTACTGTAGCTGGGTTAAAAATTAGAAAGAATGAGGAATTCATAGTCTTCAAGGGGCCACAGTTTGAGAATTTAAATCAACTGAACAAATGTATTTGGTCTAAATAACCTTATGTCCAGATGATCTACTGAAATTTGATCATAAAATTTGAATTTACATATGACCTAAGAATAATTGGAATGTGATAGGTGTAATAAACAAATATCTAAACTATTATACTACCTAAAGGTGGCATTTTCACATTGGAGGGAGGGAATACTAAGTAAAAGAGCATATTATTTTTAATTGACTAGCAATTGTCAACATTTACCCGTAAGTTACATACTTTCTAATTTAGTATCATTTGATTTTTGAGTCTAAGCCTTTTTCATAGAATCCCAAGATATTTTGGAATCACTTTTGTCACAGAAGTTATATAAATGAGCACTGTGATGTGAAGTATTAACAGCTCACCTCCATCATCATAACCTCTTCAGCACTTTCTGGTTGACAGCTACATGTGAGGTTATGGAAGAGTATCAGGGTTTGTCTGCATTTTTGTTTTGGGTAAATGTAATCCCTAAATCTTGGTTTGTCTTTATGCATGTTCATCATTATATCAACCTCTCTTAGCTTTGAAAATTATTGAATCATGCATAACAACTTTCTGAGTTTCAGTGCTATATATCATAGGGTAGTTTTTCTTTCATTTCACAATGTTTTATTTTTTCAGTGTACAAGTCTTTCACCTCTTTCATTAAATTTATTCCTAGATATTTAATTCTTTTGGATGCATAGGGTAGTTTTATAAAAAGACACTTAAGTAAAAGTTAGAAATCCAAATTTTAGTACAGTAGTATACTAACTGCAAAAATAACTCAACTGAAGTAACAATCATAGAATAGACAAATTCTGAATCAAGGAGTAAGATATTTCAGGAAAACTCAAGCAGAAGAAAGCAGAGGTCAGAATTTTATATTAGTGAGTCTAGAATTTGGGGAAAATAAATGACATGCAACAGAATAAGTCACTATGATCATGAAGTAAAAAAAAATTCAACAAAGCTCCAGTACTTCCATTTCTTTGTATGGAAAGTAAAAAGTCAAAATGCATAAAACAAAAATTGTTAGAAGTATAAATAAAAATTGTTAGAAACAAAATTATGGTATGAATCTTATGATAATTAAAACTGTACAATAGAGCTCACACATACATATGTAAATTAATGTACTTAAATAATACAATTAATAAAGTTGAATTGACATATCTCAAGGGTTATACTATAGTTTGAAATATAATGACAATAATCAAATTGTGTAGCAAATATACTTTTTTGAGATTCTATGGAACATTTAAATACTAATTAGATAATATATATTTTTTAATTTTTTCAATTTTATTATCATTTATTTATTCATTTATTTTTATTGTTGTTCAGTACAGTTGTCTCCATTTCCTCCCCACCACTCCCCCCACCCCCCTTGGTTTTGTCCCTGTGTCCTTTATAGATGTTCCTGATAACCCTTGCCCTTTTCTCCCAATATCCCCTTCTGCCTCCCCTCTGGTTACTGTCAGTTTGTTCTTATACCTATTGATATATAAATCTTAAAATACCATAAAGATATGGTAGTCAACAAGCACATAAAATCACATTCAACATCATCAGTCATTAGGAAAATGCTAATAAGAACCACAAAAGGATACTACTACCCAACATAAAAATGGCTAAAATGGGGGAAAAAATGCCCTCATAACACCCATGCTAACAAGGCTTTGGAGCTCTCCAAAACTGTTGGTTGGAATGCAGAATGATGTAGCCACTTAGAAAATATCTTGACAGTTCCTTATAATATTACATGTGCACTTGCCACTGTGACTCAGAAACCTTACTTCTAGGTACTTATGCTAGAAAAATGAAATCTGAGGTTCACACAAAAAGTGGTACCTGAATGTTAGTAGAAGGTCTGTTGATAATTGAGCAAAAGCAGAAAGAACTAGACGTCCTCCAAAGGCTGGATGGTTAAACAAGCAGTGGCACATCCATCAGTGGAATTCTTAATAATAAAAAGGAGAGAACTACTGAGAGATGCTAATATATATAGGTTAACCTATACTAAAATACATTTTTCTAAGGAAAAAGTTTTAAACCAAAAAGGCTACATTTGGTATCATTTCATTCATAGGAAATTCTATGGAAAGTAAACTACAGAGATGGGGAGAGGTTGAGTATTTGCCAAGGACTAACGGCAGACAAGGGCTGCACTACTAGGGCGCTGCAAACTGGGGACTGGTCGCTTCTGTGCCTTGACCGTGGGGGTGTCACGGGCATCTTCGTTTGCCCAGAGTCATAGAACCATGTGATAGCAGGTTTTATTTGGAGAGCATGCTACAAAGAGGTAGATCTTTTATATGCTATGCTATATTTACAATTAAATATTCATAAAATAGAGAATAACTATCTTTTCTAAAATAAATCTATCAACTAAAAATATTCTGTTTAAGAAACAAGATTTAGAAAATATTAGACATAAAATTTTATTGAAATTTAAGAATGGTTACCAAAGCTATGCTCTATGTGAAATTCATGCTTTTAGAACTTTTGTTAAAAATATTGATATGAATGCAGATTAACAAATCATGCATACTGTTCAATATGCCCCATTAAATCCTGAAAGGACAACATACAGAAATAAAAACAAAATTTACAATTAGTTCATCTAAGAGCTGTTAACTTGGAAGACCAAGTAATCAACAAGTTTCAGGGAATCCTTATCAAAATAGAAAAAGAGAAATAAAAAGAGAAATGATATATAATTATAAATATATATTTACTATGTTATAGATTAGTACATTAACTCTATGGTAATAAGTTAAAATATTAATGAGATGGCTTAGAAATTAGAAAAATTAGTAGGTAAACAAGTGGTAGTTACTAAAACCTGATTCAAAACATTGTTTTTTAAAAGACTTGGAGATAGGTCATTTTGTGGGTGGGGAGTTGAAAATATAAAGAAATAGAAAAGCAAACGCTATATTCACTGTTCCAGAATGCTAAAAATGGCTACATAGTAATTTTTAATTTTTTTAAATTCAATGATAGTAGAAAGAAAGAGAGGGAGGGAGAGAGGAACAATGATGTGAGATCAGTTGTCTCCCATACTCACCACAACTGGGATTCGAACCCACAACCTAGGTATGTGCCTGGACCAGCAATCAAACCCATAATGTTTTGATGTACAGGAAAACACTCCAACCAATTGATCTACCCAGCCAGGGCTACACAGTAATTTTAGTAAATTAGTAAACTTGGATAGAAAAATATGAAAGAGATCTTTTATTGCATGGCAGAAGTCTTAGTTGAAGTTATTTGCAAGTAAAAATCAAAATCTTAATTAAAGTATTTGCAAATTGAAATTGAGTAATTTTGAATAGTCATTTATCTTTACCATAGAGTTTGATCATAGTAATGAAAGAGTAATTTAGAATCAAGGAATCTATCTAAATTACATATTCTTAATTGGTGACTTATCTAGAATATTAGATAATCAGAGTAGTTCATCTGAGCACTTCATTCCTCTGTGTCAGATTATTTTCAATAATCATGAAATAGATTCAGTAACATAAGATCACAAAGAAAATACAGTTAAAACTTCTTGATTGAATTACATGTATATTCATACAGTACACACATATATACCTATGGATGTGTGTCACTAAATTAAATAATAAAAAAATTACAGTATAGTAAGAAAAAAGGTACTGGATTAGCACTTTTAAATTATACAGTGCATTTTGTTGAAACAAAGAAAAATAAAAAATACCAATATCAAAATATTAGTCAAACATATAAGAAATAATATTACAGTTTGTTTTCAAGACTGCAAATCTCTCAATGATTTTATTTAAAATCTTTGGATATTTACATTTAATAGGTTGTCATTTTTGTCAATCTGTGTTGCCACTTAATCAAAAAATAATTTTTATAAGTTTTAATTTCAAGAAGTTCTTTTCATGTATAGCCGTAGGTACACAAAATAGTTAAGGAAAGCCTTAAGCAAAAGGATAAATTAGTTTGAGATTGATAAAAAAAAAAATCTCACTTTACCTTTCCAGAATTTGAAATACTGTCTGTCTGTCTGTGTTTTTTAATTACTTCTAATGGCTTTCAAGAGTTTTTATACTTGAAAGTTCTCTGCTAAAATATCCTCACCAGAAAACTTATAATAAAATTGTTACATTTGGCAAAAACTTCTGAGGTTCATAATGGTTTAGAATGGTTCAAGCTTGTTTTGCGTGTTATTTCTTCTCTAAGTGTTGCGGTCGTACATGTTCCTGCATTTGAAAAGTAGGTTAGGTGTAAAAAATGATACCACAGTGACTGTGAAGAAAAAATAATGGCTCAAGTTTTTATGTGCGTGGAGGTTGATTGTATAGCCAGCAGTTCTCCACATTAACTTCCACATAATGCAATAGTTATTAAAGTATACATAATAAAAATGTGGTAATTTGAAGCTTACATATATACTGTGCAAATATAACAGTAATGGTAGCAATTCTTTTTTAATTTATTGATTTAGAGGGAGAGAGAAAAATTGATTTGTCATTCCACTTATTTATGTATTCATTAGTTGATTCTTATTGGTGCCCGGATTGGGAATTGAACCCGCAACTTTGGCATATCAGGATGAGGGTCTAACTAGTGGAGCTGGAATTTTTAAACTTCGATGAACAAAATCTGAGAGGAGGATTTTATCACTGACTCTAGAATTGCTGAGGCATGGGTTTAATAAAAAGAAGAATGGCTTTATAGTTTGTTTTCTTATTGTCAAACTGCCCGCTCTTGTTACACCAAAGATAGAATTTAATGGCATATAATAAAATTCAACTCCTGATCCTGTTAGAGGGAGGGGAGCAAGAAGGAGAGAGTGGGAGGGAGGGAGAGTGAGACAAGAGGAGGGAGAGAAACAGAGAGAGAGAGCTGTTACTCACGTAGTAAAATCCGTCACAAATCTGCAGCAAACACTTCAGCCCTAGAGGCCCATCTGTTAAAAAAAAGGCAAGCTAAACAACAAGACCACAACAGCAAAAACAAGTTTGCCGATTATCATCATCAATGATGGACATAGTTCTGGAAATTCTGAAAAATGCAGTAAGTCTAATTATATACAGTTAATATTATTGCTTATTTCAGGAATCAGATGAAAAGGTGCTAAAAGAAATTGGTTTGGCTAAATGAAAAGAAAAACACACAGATTTCTTCAGTATAAACAACTGGATAGAAACTGTAATGAAATTACTACAACCCAACGACAGTAGAAGCAAAATTAAACACCGACATAATAGTGTAAAAAGTTTAATTGGAACGCTTAGCAAGAGTGTGTACTAACTTTATTATTAAACTTTACATAAATAAAAGATAAATTCAGTGATAAACCAGTTTCTGATGAAAAAGAGATGTAAAATATTGTGTTTCTAAATTCATGTAGATTTACTATTTTAATTAAAACTCTTAATTGGATCTTTGTTGGATATTGACATATACACTAAAATTCATTTTGAAATAAAAATTAGTTAACATCCAGTTGAACAGGAAGTTAAGAAATCTTCTTTCCAAATTTTACTCTTTGTGGTATAGCCCTGCCAAGTATTATAACATATTAAAATGTTATAATAGTAGAAGCGGTATAGTATTTGTGTGTATAGTAGCCTTCCCTTATCTTCATGGGATACATTTCGAGACTTCCAGTGGATGCCTGAAAGTGCAGATAGTACCGAGCCCTATATACACTATGTTTCTCCCTGTATGTACATAACTTTAAAAAAATTACTTTTTATTTTATTTTTCCCATTACCACTTATGTCTTGTATACCCTCCTCCTCCTCTACCTATCCCATGCCTCCCAATCACCACACTGTTCTCTAGATTTATAAGTTCTTTCTTTTTTCTTTTTTTTTCAGTCCACCCCCTAGCTATCCCTGCCTAGCTGTCATCTTGCTCTCTGAGTCTGTCTCTATTTTGCTTGTTAGTTCAGTTTGTACATGAGATTCCACATATGTGTGAAATCACATGGTACTTGTCTTTCTCTGAGGGGCTTACTTCACTTAGCATAATGTTCTCCAGGTCTATCCATGCTGTCCCAAAGGGTAAAATTTTCTTCCTTCTTACAGCTGAGGAGAATTCCATTGTGTAAATGTCCTATAGCTGCTTTATCCACTCATCTACTGATGGGCACTAGAGCTGTTTTCAAATCTTGACTATTGTAGATAACTCTGCAGTGAACATAGGGCTGTGAGTATTCCTTTGATTTAGTGAACCACAAAAGCCCTGAAAAAGAATAGCAATCTTTAGAAAGAATAGCAAAGTTTGAGGAATCATGCTACGTAATATCAAACTATATTACAAGGCCATAGTAATAAAAACAGCATGGTACTGGCATAAAAACAGACATATAGATCAATAGAACAGAATACTGAGCCCAGAGTGTAACCCATACCTTTATAGTCAATTAGTATTTGACAAAGGAGGCAAAAACATACAACAGGGTAAAGATAGTCTATTCAATAAACAGTGTTGGGAAAATTGAACAGATATATACAAATAAATGAACTAGAGCACCTTCTTACACCACACACAATAAACTCAAAATGGATTAAAAACTTAAACGTTAGATGCAAAACCATACAAATTCTAGAAGAAAATATAGGCAGTAAAATCTTGGACATTTCTCTTAACAATATTTTTTCCTGATACCTCTTTTTGGGCAAGTGAAATGAGAAAAAAAATAAATAAATGGGGTTACATCAAACTGAAAACTTTTTGCACAGCAAAGGAAACTAGCAACATAACTTTTCATTTAAAGAACTTTACTTCTTCTCTTTGGATATCCGAATTGTCCAGCATTACTGCTCTTGCCGTTTGGCGTCATTATTAAGTAAAATGAAGGTTACATGAACACAAGCACTGAGTTACTGTGACAGTCAATCTGATAACAAGCATGGCTTCTAAATGACTAATAGGTGAGCAGATGCTATGCAGCATTGATAAACAGGACAAAGGCATAATTCAAGTCCTCCGCAGGGTGGAGCAAGATGGTATGAAATTTCACCAGGCTACTTAGGATGGCGTGCAATTTAAAACTTAGAAATTGTTTGTTTCTGGAATTCTCTACTTAATATTTTTGGACCACAGGGGACTCTGGGTAACTGAAACTCTGGAAAGCAAAACTGCAGATAAGTGGGGACCAATACAGCAGGATATATATCCATAAAACACGATAGCTAAGAGAGAAATACTACCATATAAAATAATTTACAATCATTGCAGAGTTACAAATCATAATGAAAACAATATGCATTAGTTAATTAATTTATTAATATTTATTTTAAATATAACATCATTTTAGTTTAGGTTTAGAACATAATAATGTGATGTATGTATATATTGCAAAATGATCACCATAATACATTTAGTTAACAGCCATCACCATACATAGATATAAAATTATTTTGTTGTGATGAGAACTTTTAAAGTCTATTCTCTTAGCAACTTTCAAATATACGGCACAGTATTGTCAACTACAGCCATCATGCTGTACATATTAATGTTAACTTTGGTTCACTCATTGGGGGAAGATGCTCTACTATTAATGAAAATGGAAAAACCTTGGAAAAAATAGCTAGATTTAACTCTATTGCAAATGAGCAATTAATTTCTCCACCCAAGAAAAGAGGAATGGAATTAGAAGATCAACAATTGACTAGATGCAAATTTAGGATAAATATAAAATATAAATATTACATATTAAATATATAATGATTTTCTATAAATTAACATAAGCCTCAAGACTCTAATAGATTAAAGAGTAGGGAATATAATGCAGATATGGGTCAAATCACTGGTGAGGGATATATAACTACTTATGCATATGTTTTGAAAATGTGTCTGAAAAAATGCCTGAGAAGAAATGAACCAACTTTACAATTAGCTTAATTTGGGGGAACTAAATTTACAGTAATTTAATAATTTTATTCTTTATTTAATATGAGTTCTAAAGTTTTCTGCTTGCCTTTCTTCCTTTTTTCTTTTTTATTGAGCACCTATTATATGTAAAGCAAGATGTTTTTCATTACACACCTTCTGAATTGGATCAATTTCAATATAGTGTGGGTAGATATATAAGCAGAAGAACTTTCTAAAAATTTTAATAAGAAATACTTGGCACACACAAAAGTTTATCTTTAAATTTTTTTTTTGTGATGGGAAACATGAGATTTTGGGTCAATACCATTTTTTTCCCTAAGTTTACTGGAAAAGTAATGGAAACTTCAATTTCCTTGTAAACTCATAATCTCAAACTATTTTTGCAACAAATATACTTCTTCAAATCTAACATAACCCAAATTAAAAGAAGGCTTTTATACTTTTTAAGATGTACTTTCTGTCATTTGCAAGGGAAACAGGTAGACTTTTTTTATCTTGTGCTTTCTGTGACAGCTGAGTAATAACGTGATAGCCATGACAAGTACTTTTTGTAGTATTTCATTCTTTTAGATGGATTTTAATTTTTTTGCCAAATTATACATGCACATGTTTTAAATCATGGTAGGAAGACTTGTTAAGAAAAAATAAGTACTCTCTATTTTCCAAATTCGCATATTCCTTTAAAGTCCAGTGTCTCTGGTGCCCATCCCTCTCTCTAGAAATAATCAAGAATATCCCCTAGGGTTGGAAGCCCACCTTCCAGAGATACTACCATTCTTTACCTCTATTAAGGAATTGGCTGTGAATCCCCTCCATGGTCTCAGGAAATCTGTCTGTTCCCTTCTATTTCCCCTCAAAAGCATTAGCCTCTCTCTCTCTTCAGTTCTAACATAAGTAGCATAATCCCCTCAATGACATTAGCTTATAGGCCAAAAAAGAGCCAGAAAGGGAGGTTACCTACACATAACATCTTTTAAGTCATAAAACACAATCGTCCCCAGAAGGAAAAGGTAGCACAAAGAGCTTTAGCTGCTTGGAATAGGGAAAGGAAAATTTTTTAGAAGAAAATTATAAACAGCTTTCTTTTCCTTATTCTATTAAATTAGCCAAATATGCAAACAAAGCACAACACTAACAGTTCATGCTACTGTGTGCTGTTCTCTAAGACATGTTAAGTAGTATGGGACACAAAACCTTTAAGTTTATAGTTTGTTAGAAAGATCCAAACAAGCCCCTGGCTAGTGTGGCTCGATGCGTTGGAGTGTCTCCCATAGGCAGAAGGGGCGTGGCTTTGATCCCCAGTCAGGGCACATGCTCACATGGTGTGCATCCTCTTATCCTCGTATGAATATACGTGTGTATGCATGTGTATATGAATATATGTGTGTACATACATAAGATGGCAGTTACAATGTGATATTTATCTGCGTATCAGTTCTTAGTCATTGTTATCATAGTTTTCACCGGTAGACTATACACACCATAAGAACAGGGACCGCAGTTTTGTTCATTGCTGTGCAGTGTGTCTGGCACATAGTAGCCTCGCAATAAATATTTATTAACCTGGAGAAGGGAAACATGTAGTGAGGCTAATCATTATTCTCAAATATTTGAATTACTTTTACAGAGAGGTGTTAGACTTAATCTGGAATAATGCTCACTTAACGGTAATCACATCAGAGTTCAAGACAAGGAAGGAGTCCATGGCAGTCCCAGATGCCTGGACCGGAGTGGCTGCTAAAGACAGTGTTCATTCCGTTACCAAAGATACTCAAGCAGCATCCACAGAGTTTCTCAGTTAACATTTAGAGGGGATGGTGCTCAGACAAGATTAACTGTAAGAGCTGATTTAACTCTACACTCTTTTGTGACTAACAGAAGATATAATGACCCCTGAAGCATCTTTTGTCACATCTGATACATGACTCATATTTAGAATCATAACATTTTAGAGCTGAGAAATAAGAATTCTTATACAAAATGAAGTTAAAAGTTAATATTATCCCTGCAACGAAATCCTCTGTGGACACCCAGAGATTGCAGCATGAAGTCCCAGCCCTTCAGTTATCAACAAATATTTACTGAGGTCCAGATACATACCAGGCACTCTTTTCAACCCTGAGGTTACATCAGGACATGAGATAAACACGGACGTTCTTCCTGCTGTGATTCCATCCATCATCTTGGAGCTGGCCTTTCATATGTATATATATATTGACTTTATGAATATATTGAATTATGAGCAGTGTAGCAATCAGCTAAGGTTTGTGTGTTATTTCTAAATGACAAAGATAGAGACTAAAACATAGTGACAGGGATGCAGTGTTTTCTTTGTTTAAAAATTTGCATTCTTTTGGTCTTTAAATGATTACAGCAAAGTGCCAGCAACTGGTCAACCAGAACCAGGACTCAGCTGATTTTTTGCAGGGTATTTATTCCTGCATTAGGGTGGTCTTCCAGGAAACAGAACAACAAACAGAACATTTTACAAGCAGTGTTATAGAAATATACACAAAGAACCATTATGGTTAAAAGCAGAAACTTTTGGCCTCACGCAGGGAAGTCTACATGTATTTTAGGCTACACCAGCAGTATTGACTGAGAAAAAGGAAGTTGGTATCTTTAAAAAGATTTTTCTTTTTTTAAAAATAATAACTTAAGAGTTAAACTGCGTAGGTTAGAATCATTTATCCTTCTAAAGAAAATTAACTGTAATAAAATTAAAAAGCACTCCTCACTGACAATATTAGTGATGTCTATGAAAAAAGCTCTGGGATTGATATGATTTGCCCTACAAGTCCTGTTTTGAAATTCTTCAGGGCAGTTTTTATTTTCACAATATTGAGATATATCACTGATATAATAATTAACATTCTACAGAAAGAAGAACTTTCGGCATCTTGCACAAATTTTTAACCCCCCATTGAATGTTCCCAAAGGTAACAAAACCCCCAAAACCTAGGTTATAAATCCATTCACCCTTAAAATAAAAATATTATCATATTTTTACATACATTGATCTTTCCCTTAATGTATCTATCTATCTTGTAAGTTAAAGGATGATTGCACTTTTTGTGCTGGGGACTTTATGAAGCACCATTTTCCACTTTTATAAAGAATATGGCTGATGGCAGTGCAACTGTATCAGCCTACAGTTGAGGCTGTTGTATTCTGGGGGATGTAAATTCTGTTTCCACTGTGCCTATAAATTACTTCATAACAATGATTTTATACTGATGTTTTGGAGACTATGAGGGGAGGTAGGATGCCTTTTCTATGAGTTTCACTTCATGACAGAAAATAACGCATGACAAATGCTACTGGACATGACAGGATGCATTGGGTCGTGTGGGCAGGGAATGAAAGATGGGATGAGCCCTCGTAGGTTTTATCTTGGGCTTGGAACAGACAACTGGGGTGCCTTGGTGTACTTTTAGAATGCACTTTATTTTGAATTTCAGTTCCACTACTTTCCAGCTGTGCAGAATTGAGTAAGCAAATATCTTGGAACTTCAGATTTCACGTGCATAAAATTGGTACTGTAACTCCCACTGTATGAGATAATTGTGGGTCTACCATGCTGGGGAATAGCCCACGCCACAGTCAACAGCCCCCTCATAGTGACTGCCCCCTGCCTAGTAGCAGTGATTTCATCTTGGAATTACCTTTTAACTGCAAATATTTATTCTTGAATGAAAGTCATGAAAATTTAATCTACTTATACACAATTATAAAATATGAACTAATGCTTAAATGTAATATAAAAGAAGAATAAAAAGAAAATAATTTATTTTTAAATATTACATATATAAATATATAAACACTTGTGTCTTCAGTAGAGGAAACAATAAGATAGTTGCTCATACCTACTGGGAATGAAAATATTTAAATTTAAGAGATCTGATGTAGGAAGCCATTCTGTTAAAAAAATACATTGAAATAAAAGAGCAGACATTCAGGGAAATACATAAATTAGTATGAGGATAAATAATAAGAAACTGGGCCATTCACATATCATAGGAGAAAGAGGGTTTCAGTAAGTGTGTGGATAAAAGGCAAGTTCAATTGAAGACAGGATGCATGCAAAAAATAAAAGATCAACTATTGAGATGGAGAAACTGAGTGACTATTGTAATTTTTCAAATGAGGGTATAAATAATACTATCATGACCCCTTCAGTTTGTCATCTATTTAAGCTACTTTGGGCACATCTCTGATGTATGTAAACAGAACCTTCCCAAGCAAAGCTGTGTATTTTCAGTAATAATATATAAAGTATTAACAAAATAAAAAGTATTCAATCAGTACTGACATTTCCCTTCCCATTTAATTTACTATTGCCACATGATATTTAAATATACATTGACTCAAGTATAGAGTAGCAAGTAAATCATTCAAAAATTTCAAGACAATGCTTTTATTCTACTTAAACGTCCCTCTCCATATTGAATTTTGCTGAATTACTGATATTTCATGTAAGTTCTTGTAACAATCTTCAATATCATTATGTGCTAAGGAATGACCATTTTACATTTATGGAGGTTTAGTCTGGTAGCATTTCAAAGGCGGTGTGTGGCCTGGACAACTCCTCCCTGTGAGGGATTCTTGTGTTGTGTTTTCCTGCTGAATGTCAAAGCTCTGTAAATATCCAAAACTGTCTCTAGGGACAGGATGGCTTCCTGAGATTTCCTGTGCCTTAGAACATTGTGGGTGAGGGGTGGGGTCCGGGTAAAGAGGAAATTGGATCTGGTGTCCTTCTTCCCAAATACTTTGTTTTATGACCATATGAGAATGAGGAACTAAAATAGCCATCTAAAACTATATTACATGTTTCAAAAGATGACCTAGGGGAATCTGATAAAGCCCAGAATGGGCATAGCATACCCTCCAAATCACTGAGGGACAGAGCATCGCAACCTCTTTGCTGTAAGAAAGGAACCAATTCCCATTTCCTTGTGTTTCTCTGAAAGACTTCTCACTGTGGTTTTATGATAGTTCAACCTCATATTTTAATCCATGTAAGTATATTGGCTATAAAGTAATAGTAGCCATCCTCTATATTGGGGAGTGGGGGATAAGTTCCAGAACCCACACCCCACCCCTACTATACCAAAATCCACACATGCAGAAGCTCAAGTCCTTTGGTAACATTTGCACGTAGCCTGTGCATGCCCTCACTTATAGTTTAAACCATTTCTAGATTGCTTATAAAACCTAACACAACAAAAATGCTATATGAATAGTGGGGGATAGGGCCAAGGAGAAGAAGCAATTAGATTTGGTGTCCTTCTTCCTAAATACTTTATATTGTACTGTTTAAGGAATAATGACAAGAAAAATTGTATGTGTTCAGTACAGACACAACCCTCCTAGGCTTAACTACATAGCACATCTCAGCAACAGAGTAACACTTTTTTCAAATATTTTCAATCCACAGTTGTTGAATGCAGGACTACAGAGGGACCATGGTACATTATTGCTATCTCACATAGATTTATATAATAAGTAAAAAAAAAATCTTAAAGCTGGTAGGAGACACTCATCTTTACAACAAATGAAGTATTGCACATTCACACATTGCATGGAAATCCTTCCACCTTCTGATTATATCACTACCACAAATCATCCAGACATAATTTTGTTTCAAGAGTTACTCTACAGATCTATTTTAGGTTTCAGGTGAATTTGCTACAATGAGTCAGTTACTTGCAGATGTCAAGCAATCTGTATAGTAAAATCACATCTTGGAATAAATCATAAAGATCCATACTTATTTTTCATTGTCTCAGTATACCTGATTTGTAGTGCAAGTTGAATTTTTGGGCAAAAATATAGATGTCATTTTAAGTGTGAAATGAGGTAAATATGACAGGTCCTACTCTGTGCCTGTGCAGTGTAAGGATATTAGTCATGAAATTTGGTGAACGTCCTCCAGGGGCTTTCTGATTTTAGTATGTTTCCAATAACTTGTAGAATAGTGGTTGTTTACGATTTTTCATGTGTATGGGAAGTAATAAATACAACTGACAGTCGTGTACATGGTGAATTAAACTGAAGCTATATGATATATACAGGGTGTCCCTTTTTTGCTTTTAAATGAACTTAAAATGAATTGAACATGTCAAAGACAATATTTCAAAATGTACATTTTTGGCTAAACATCTAAAAATATTTAGATGTTTTTTAGAAAATATTTTGGCAAGTGTTAAACCGAATTAATCCGTTTTTCTTGTTTTATGTCTTTATGAAAACATAAGCGCTCCTCTGAATTTCAAAATTACTTACACCAGAGTTAAACCGTACATTTCCTAGATTTTTAAATGGTGAGAATCAAAGTTTTAGTAAATCATGTAATTAAAAAAATTATTCTTAAAATTATTGGTATTCCTTTATCAAATACCCATTGCATTTTAAAGATCTGCTGTGAGTCTGGACTTTGGGAAACAATGTAAACTGCTAATCTGTAGAACTGAAAAATTAACTGTCAAGCAAGGAAGTGTGCTACAAAAATGAAATTACTTCTAGTTAAAAATATATAACATCAAAAATGAGCTTTTAAATATATATAATCTGTTGTGGTTATAAAATTGTGTAACTTCATGATAAAATATCTTCCCTCTGCTAATAGCTTTTATTTTTAATTTTTTAAAAATTTTGCTGTCGTTAGACTGATGTTGAAGAAAAGAAAACCTGACAATATGTTAATTCAGTTATCACAATCCAAACTGGATTAATGAGGCGTGATGGCATGATGACAGCAGCACAGTTAAAGGAACTGATGAGTTATAAGTGGCCCATCTCCAGGCTCTGCGTGCTACTCCTACTGAACGCAGCATCTTAGTGTGGGGAGTGGCTGAATTGAGAACATAGAACAATCAGCCCTCAGGGTCTGGCTGTGTTCACATAAATAATATAATGCTTTATCCAAAGGAGGGTGAGTGAAGATGCCAGCATCTCACTTTTTAAATAATTTTGAAAATATGTTTCTTTGCAAGATATTAAGGGTATGCTCAGGTCAGGATTAGTAAGAGTACCAACTTTGGAGTCAGGCAAACCTGTATTTCAGGCTGGGCTCAGGCAGTATGGGAAAGCTTGTTTATTTCTTCAAAACCTATTTATGAAGTGAACTCTATGTTTCAAAGTGCATTGGATTTCATAGTGTGCCATATTAGTCATTTTGCTTCTTCATATTCAGTATTTTTTCTCTCTGAATATCAAATTATTCCACTGTACAATGTGAGGAATAATTTCTCCATTTTATCGAATAAATAATTATATAAAACTTCACCAAAAACTAATACCTAATTTTTGTTGTTATTAGAATTAAAATATTCTCCCCAGGTATAAACAAGTCTATTATTTATTTCTGTTTTTATTATTTTAGACAATATTTAAAACAGTCTAATTTAGAAAATATGTTAAAATCAAATGAAAAAGTTATTAAAGGATCTCTAAGTGAACAGATTACATTGGGAAAATTAGTCAAAGTTCATTTCTATAACTACCATGGTATTAATATTTACTCTAAAACATTACTAATATTTTACCTATAATGCATTTAGCAAAACAGTTCAATAGAATAGAACTCTAAGATTTGCTCTTCCTGTGATTTCTGTGTATGTAAATATTTGTTAAAGGTTTTTCTGAGTTGTATGAAATTACAAAATGCAGTTAAGGACAAGAGATGCTGAACATATTTTTCCTGATAATTATAAATTTACACAGAGGTCTGACAACAAAATCACCATGAAAATATGTGATTTTATAGATGTTTATGTGCAGTAATAATAGGATAGAGAAATATTCTTTAAAAAGATATGAACAACTTGGAGAAGGTCCAGATCTGGAGAACACCCAGAGGAGTTTTTAAAGTGGTATTTAATGAGACAGCTTAAAGAGACTGGAATGGTTTACCCCAAAGTAAACTACCTACTTATCATATCTATCTATCATCTATCTATCTAGCTATCTATCATCTGTCATCTACCTATATATCTAAATTAGTTGTGAAAGATATAAACAATTCTTTTAAAATTTGTTCTAGTTGCACAGTTTTTACCTTACTTTCGAGACCAAAACTACCAAAATGTTGTCTTACAAATTTGAGGAATTTTGCTCATAATTAATGTATTATTTTATTATTAATTTGTTATCCACAATATTTCTTCCAAATTTAATTTTTATGCTCTTCAAGTTCAATATAATACATTTTTAAATTGTAGTGTGATATAGTATTTAAATAGATGTATAGTCTTCCTAACATTGATGTTTCACACAAGAACATGAAATTGCAAAAATAAAGCTACATGAGTTTGAAATTGGTAGTGTTCTCTGGAATACGTTAGTTGGCACCAGTTTGGAAGGAGAGGGGGCGAACTAGGTAGTCTTGGAGGTCTCCCAGTGGTACCTACTCAGGTGTTTGAGTGGGGGGGTTCGTGTCTCCACAGCCTAGAGCCTGTCAACTGCGAGTCTCTGCAGCAAGGAGACAAAAATTTCATTCTTGCTACCATTCATCAAATAACTTGGTTCACTAAGACTTATCAAGTTAGATTTTCTATGCTGGACAATGGAACTATTACTTCTAGACCTAAAGCCCTTTAGAGTGATGAAGGGAGGCTTTTGTTTGTTTGTTTTGAGTTTTGAAATAAGCTCTCTAGCCATTCATTGCAAAATAGTTCTATGTCTGTGTGTGTTCCAGGAATTGGTTAATGTTGACTACATAATGCTAAAAACTTTGTTGTAATAATTCAGTAACAATCAGTTTTAAAGTTATTTTGAACTTTTGTTATAGATTTTTATATAGTGTTTCATAAAATATATCTTAATTCATTGCATGTCATACTTTAAATTGTCAATAAACATCAACTGTAATTCTAATAACTGTTCATTCATTCTCTGATATTTTTATGAGAATGTTTAGATATTTTAATCAAATTTACAAGTGTGTTCATCTGCTTTGTTTTGTTTTTGTTGGGGAAGTTGAGCAACCTACACTTAAATAAAAAATGAGATGGCATAATGATTTCATTTAATATTTAAGAAAGAAAGAAATTCAGTACTTTCTTGGCTAAATCAAACCACATTAAATATGGTTTAATATTTAAACAGTAGCATACATTGTATGCCTATTCTTCTAAACTAGTACTGTTTAACTTTAAATTCATCTCTCACTTTGGTTTTAAACTTAAATTGAAAACTTTGTAACACTTTTCCTCAAATAGTTTCTGACAGAAAATTCCTTTCTTAGTCCCTTGCCGCTGAAGTGTTTTTCATGTATTGCAAATCTGTTCTATCTATTGCCTTTTCTCTTGAACACAATGGAGACTATAGTTGGAATTCTAGAAAGAAAAAAAAATGGGTTAATGGAAATTGGATAGAGTCCAAGCCTCAGACAGAAGGAGATGGAAAATAGAACTATATACCCCTGAGCCCTGAATAATGTAGTTTAGTTTTAAGCACAAAAGTAGTGTCTATAATATGTATTTGATTCCTCTTTCCCTGTACAGCTTCAAATTGAATATTTTGTACAAAATAGGTACTCAGTAAATATGAATGAAATAAGATTTGCAATTTGAGTTTATTTTTAAGATAGTATGTTGTACAAAAGGTAAAAGAGCATTGCTTAACCAAGTCAAAGTTTTTTTTTTTTGTGCATATGCATTTTAAATGAGAGATGGGCCTCCTCATTTAGGAACTTTTGCCTCATTCATGTAATGCCCTTGTTTTGATGAAATCTTGGGTTTTCTTATCTCTTCATTGTTAGGAATTTGGTTGAGTACATTGGGGACAGGGTCTTGGTTCTCATGCAATTGTTTTTTAGATATTATATTAACTATAAGGTGAATATTTCCCTCTAAATAGGATTGTATCAAAAGACTAAGTAGGGACTGCTATTCACAAGAAATTGTTTTCAAACTAACCACACCCAGAACTTTGTGCCATTAGTTTGGCATGTTCTGATTACATATAGAGTCTGTTACTGAAATCTCATCTGTGCTGTCCACTTAAATGTGTTCTTCTATTTTTTAGATAAATCAGAAGGGCATACAAACTATGAGTTTCACTATTTTGGGGGTGGGGATATATTTCCCACGATACCTAGTTATCCGCCACATGCAAAGATTAATGAAATGATAGTTGATTGAATTTTTACAGCCAAAATCTAAATGAATGGATATAATCTTGAAAACAGAAACATGGACTAGCCAAATGCAAGTTTTCTTTTGAGACAATTCAGAAACCTACAAAAATAAAGAGGCCCTCTGTGACACAGACGAGAAGCAAGTGCTATTAAACATGTGAGTGTGTAGTTTTATTTATCAATCTAATGCAGATAACATTAATAAGATTAACTTTCATGAAATTCTTCTCTCAGAGTATAGGTAACGGTGAATGAAAAGCAGGATTCAAGGAGAGAGAAGAGGAAATGTCTGTTCATGAAATTTAAATTAAAATGGCTGTGGACAGGGAGAACAGTGGTGATTGCAGGGGGGAGGCAGTGGGTAGAGGTGGAAGAGGGTATGGGGGGGTAAAAGGCAATGGGAAAAATAAAATAAAATAATATTAAAAATACAATAAAGTAAAAGGTGGACAGATAATTTCATATTTCAAAAAGCAAGACACTGATCACAGATGAAAAATGTTCTGACATTGGTTTCATGCTACTCTCCATGATCTTTGTTTTTTCCGGAATTAAGTTACCTCAGATGGTGGACAGGTGCAGGCAGGAAGACATTTGGTTCTCTACTGCCCCTCTCCTCTCTGTTCTCCATCCTCCCTGCCTAAAATGGTTGCTAAATAATAAATATTCGGTAAGTCTAGCTAAATATATTTTTCTTCCCTCACTAAATACATATTGTATTAAATAAAATTATGTGCCCTGGCTGGTGTGGCTCAGTGGATTGAGCACAGGCCTGCAAACCATAGGGTCTTCAGTTCAATTTCCAGTCAGGGCACATGCCTGGGTTGCAGGCCAGGTCTCCAGTTGAGGGTATGGGAGAGGCAACCACACATTGATGTTTCTCTCCCTCTCTTTCCCTTTCCCTTCTCCTCTCTCTAAAAATAAATAAATAAAATCTTAAAAAAATAAAATTATGTACACTTTTTATTTTTTGTAAAAAAATTTATAATTTTTTACAAAAAAATAAAATGTTAGTAGGTATAATTTTATAATTACTGAGTCTATGAATATTAGATTTGTAAATATCTAAGTTTCATAAATACATTAGTGTTCCATAATTGAATATGGAATATCTTCTGTTATTTGAATAAAAGAGAGACACTATGCTTCTTATTTCTTTTTAAAAATATGTTACAGGGTTTTTTTTTTTTTGTAAATTATACCTTAATAAATCTGGAGAAAAAAATCAATTCACAACCAACTCAATAAAAAAGTATAGAAAGTGTAGAGACACTTCAGCTAATAAGACATACAGCTGGCCAACAAGCCTATGAGAAAGTTATAGCTTTTAATTTATGTTCCATCATTACTATAGTTAATGAGAGATTTTGTTTATTCTTCTGAGTTTGCTCTCCTGCCTACATGTTCTAAGACATCCTTTGAATTTATTAGATAATGGGTAGCAATGAGCTTCATTAATCCCTTACTCTTTCAGATGCATCCTCTTTCTCTTCCAAAAAAGTTCCCTTATACATTTCCATCAATATTGTCAGCTCTCTTCTATTTAATACTTATTTACTTTACTATTTTCAGCTTTAGCTGGTTTCCATCAAAAGAAAAAAAAAGACAACTAGTTATAACTGGAAATATGCTTTGAGATGACTTTTGTGTTCACTATGAGTTAAGCGCAATGTCCAGTAGAATGCTTAGTAATGTTCATATGCGTTCAGGGCTATGCCTCCGTGCCCTTGTGAACACACATCGAAGGGTGAGAAAATAAAACAGAGCTGTAAGTGCTATTTTCTGTTTATGTACAGGAGCAATGTACTGTGATCCATGAAGATTACTTAAATTGTTCCCTAGTGGGAGATATTTCAAATCACTCTATAATTACTTGTAAGTGAAAGATGTACAAAGAAGTGAGAAACAGCAAAAATTTTGAATTAGTATATATACTGAGGCAAAGCATAAAGATAAAAGTTCAGAAAGAAATGTAATAGGCTCTTGGAGCATTTCTTTCTTTTTTATTCCACTTTTTATTTTTTTATCATTTTTTATTTTTATTCTATTACATTGTCCCAATTTTTTCCCCTTTGCCCTCCTGTACCTATCCCACCCCCCGCTTCCACAGTCAATCCCCACACTGTCGTCCGTGTCCATGGGTCATTCCTACTTGTTCTTTGTCTAGTCCCTTCCCCTGCTTTCCACCATTATCCCCCTCCCCCCTCCTCTCTGGTCACTGTCAATCTGTTCCATGTTTTCATGTCCGTGGTTCTATTTTGTTTGTTAGTTTATTTTGTTCACTAGATTCCTCTTACAGGTGAGATCATATGGTATTTGTCTTTCACCAACTGGCTTATTTCACTTAGCATAATATTCTCCAGTTCTATCCATGCTCTCACAAAGCGTAGGAGTTTCCTCTTTCTGTAGCATAGTATTCCATTGTGTAAATGTGCCAGTTTTTTGACCCACTCATCTTCTGATGGGCACATAGGCTGCTTCCAGCACTTGGCTGTTGTAAATTGTGCTGCTATGAACATTGGGGTGCATAGGTTCTTTTGAATTGGTGATTCTGGATTCTTAGGGTATATCCCCAGCAGCAGAATTGCTGGGTCAAAAAGCAGTTCCATTTTTAGTTTTTTGAGAAAATTCCACAGTGGCTGCACCAGTCTGCAATCCCACCAATGGTGTACTAGGGTTCCCCTTTCTCCACAACCTTGCTAGCACTTGTTTGTTGGTTTATTAATGATGACCATTCTGACCGGTGTGGGATGATATCTCATTGTGGTTTCAATTTGCATTCTCTGATGGCTAGTGATGTTGAGCAACTTTTCATATGTCTATGGGCCATCTGTATGTCCTCCTTGGAGAAGTGTCTATTCAGGTTCTTTGCCTATTTTAAAACTGTGTTGTCTTCCTGGTGTGGTGTTGGATGAGTTCTTTTTGGAGATCAAACCCTTGTCTGATGTATCATTGGCAAATATGTTCTTTCACATGGTCAATTCCCTTCTCATTTTTAAAAGATTTTATTTCTTACAGAGAGAGAAAGGGAGGAAGAGAGGGAGAGAAACATCAATGTATGGTTGCCTCTTATGCATCCCACACCAGGCACACAGACTGCAACCCAGGCATGTGCCCTGACTGGGAATTGAACTGGCAACCCTTTGGTTCACGGACTGGCACTCAATCCACTGAGCAACACCAGCCAACATGGTTCCCTTTTCATGCTGATGATGGTTTTTCTAGAGGCACTGATGTGGTCAGACCTAGATTTGAAACCACGCACCATGGATTAACATCTATAGCAACTTGGATGTCATTTTTTTCTACCTAAAGTACATCTTTTATATTTTATCAGATATATTTCACATATAAGAAAAGTTAAAACCAATTAAACAAAACTAACAGAAAACACAAAGCTGGATGTTTAAATAAATGTGTTGAGGTCCAGAAGGTGAGCTAAACAGAACTACTAAATGAAATTCTGATTTAGTTTGCATGACCGTTTTTAAAGACTCCTTTCTGTATTATCCTATTTAGGGGTGCTTGAGGGTGGTGGGGCTAGGTATGGTCCAGTCAATTGGAACTTGGTGACAGATCTTCTCTCTAATGGCAGTTTCTAGACTCACCATAGTCCACAGTCAGCTCCGAGGATGATGGCAAAAAATGATTGCAAAAAAAAGAAGGAAAAAGACCCATTTCTCCGGGAAGAAATGAGAATTCTTAAGTGATCCAAGCAGCAGGTTTCTGAGGAGAGAGGAGGGACTTTATAAATATGTGTCAAGAAAGCTACTTATAGTTGCAAGTCTGATTTGGCCTCACTTAGACTTTGTAAAGTTTAAAGGATGGTACCAGATCTTTGTGATGTTAGCCTTAGCACATCTTTCTATTGAGTCACAGCATTCCAATATGGACTGTTTGCCTTCAATGACTGGAGCGTAGCTGTCATCCTGAGATCTCCCTTCATAATCACTCTGGGAATTATCTTTGTTTCTCTTGTGCTAAAACTTCTTTCCTGTACCCATGACTTCAGCTTCTTTCTGGCTGACTTATTTTGACAGATCAAATTCTTCAGGAAACTCCTAAAATTTTTTTGGGAATCAAACTTGTGATACCTTTCATGTTTAAAAGTATCTTTATTAAGCCTCCATATTTGGATGGATAATTTAGTTGAATATGATATTCTAGGGTAGAAATAATTTATCCTCATGATTTTGAAGGCATTGTGCCTTGTCTTCTGGATTTTAGTGTTCTTTCTGAGATGCACAAATCCTTTTTGATTCCTGATTTCTCCTATATACATGATTTCTATTCTGTCTCTGGAAGCTTATTGAATCTTCTGTTTGTCCACAAAGCAGATATTTTCAATCTTGAAACTTTAGCTCTTTGGATTAGTGCACTGAATTCTTTGAGGATTTTCTCTCTTTTTTTCCCTGATGTCTCTTTATGGAATCATTTTTATTAGGGCTCATTTGAAACTAATTCCATCTTCCTCCCTCCCTCCCTCCCTTCCTCCCTTCCTCCCTTTCTTCCTTCCTTTCTTCCTCTCCTATTTTTCCATTCCTTTAAGTAATTGCTCTCCTTTTGAGAAAGTTCTCCAAATTAATTTTTCAAACTCGGATTGATCTTCAGCTTTATTTCTAAAAGATGTTTTAGCATTGATTTTTTTTTTACAGTATCTTCTTCATGTCTAATGGGTGCAAAAACTACTCTTAGCTCTGAAAGGGCATGAGGTAGATTTTAGTGTTTTTTCAATTATTTCAAATGTCTTACTTTAAAAATTCTACTTCAACTCTATATTTCAAAGCAGAGCATATTCTCAGATACCTGGAGATCTTTGCTTATCTTCTCTTATTTAATAGTGAAAAACTGAAAACCTAATTAGCAGCTTCTAAAATACAGGTGGAACTTAGTATCATTTTTCTCTATAAGGTATTCTTGCCTTGCCATTTTTTGAAACTTAGTCTTTCTTCTTGGAATTGTCATATACACACACATATGTATATATGTATATATATATGATATGTATTTATGTACAGTATGCATATTATGTACATGTATAGATAAATGGTGATGCCACCTTTCTCCTCTCTCCAGAAAACTTCCAAACTGCACATGTGCAGAAGAGCAGTCATTCAGCAGCACAGATGTAGAGGATGATCTAAGAAATCACCTGATTTAAGAAATGTATTTATCGAATTTGAGAGAGAGAGAGACAGAGATTGATTTGTGTTTCACTTATTTTGCCTTCGTTGGTTGATTTTTATACGAGCCTGTCCTGGGCTCAAACCACAACCTTGGCATATCAGTATGATGTTCTAAATGACTGAGCTACCTTGCCAGGGCAAAATTCATCTCCTTCTTAAACATCCTTTTTTTCACCCTGTACTTGTACCTGCCTGTTATACTCACTTTTGTGTATGTCACATAGATATCACCAGTTCCTAACCATTTTGAGGTGGTTTAAATAAGGTTAATACTCAGCTTTTCTTATTGCTGAATTTAATTCTTTATATGATAGTACAAAAAATTAGTTGGATGGAGGATTAAATATAATTAAGAATAAGTCAAATTTTTAGCAACAAATGCATCAGAAAAAGTCCATCAGATAAAATTAGATTGGCTACTTTAGGAGTTATTACATTTGACTCTAAAAGGAGATTGTCTGACTGGGAGCTCGGAATAGTTACTGTTCTGTGTGTATCTTAAGAAATTTGGAAGCTTTGTACAGTTTGAACTCAAAACCAGGTACAACTCAATGCTTCTTAGCCAAATTTTGCTCTGAGTTTTGTGGTTGACATAAAATCCCAATACAAAGGAAAAGCCCAAGGGTGCGAAACCAGATCAACCAAAATATGAGACTGTCCATGTGAATGAATACTCTCTGTCCTGAAACCACTAAGGATCCCTTGACTCACTCTAATTAAAATGTGGTCCCATTCACTATTGTGTGATTTCTTTATGATTTTGACAACTGTTACATCTTTACTAAATCCAGCACAAATTCCAATTTTAGAAAACATCTTTTAATACAATGTATTAATTCATCGAATAATTTTAATAGTGTTATAATGAAGTGTTAAGTGAGTCATGTATTATGTATGCCAGTTTCTATCTGTAAATATACAGACTGATGAAATAAATTTTCACTTTCAAGGATGACATTAAAAATATACCATATAAAAGTGGTTATAATAAATTTTTAAAACAAAAAGAAATTAACAAAAACAAAACATTTTCTAAGAGAACTATTTTTATTTTTTTCATTTTTTATTGTTGTTCAAGTATAGTTGTCTCCATTTTCCCCCATCAGTCCCCTCACCCTACCTATCCCCACCTCCCACCCTGAATCCTACCCACCTTTGGCTTTGTCCATGTGTTCTTTATACCTGTTCCTTGACAATCCTTCCCCCATTCTCCCCTATTATCCCTTCCCCCCTCCCCTCTGGTTACTGCCAGTTTGTTCTTTATTTCAATGTCTTTGGTAATATTTGTCTTGCTTGTTTGTTTTGTTGGTTAGGTTCCACTTATAGGTAAGATCATATGGTATTTTGCCTTTCACAGACTGGCTTATTTCACTTAACATAAAGCTCTCTAGATCCATCCATGCTGTTGCAAAGGGTAGGAACTCTCTTTCTTTCTTTCTGTGTAGAATTCCATTGTGTAAATGTACCATAGTTTTTTGATTCATTCATTTACTGATGGGCACTTGGGTTTCTTCCAGCACTTGGCTATTGTAAATTGTGCTGCTGTGAACATTGGGGTGCATATATTCTTTTGAAGAGGGGTTAAAGGAACTGCAGGACAATGAGAACAGCAATTTTTAATATTTTAGGAAGAAGGTGATTAAAACATTATGAGCATACTAGCAAAAATTTTATCTTATATATATTTATTGTGGAGGTATAAAGTTCTTAAGTGTTCTATGTAAATAGAGAACAATAAATGAGAATAATAGGAATTTTTATATTATATTCTAAAATATATAAATATTAGCTTCTATATCACATGATTTTTCCTGCAAATTATTTTAAATGCAATTCTATTAATAACCATAAAATAAGAATGTTATTTAACTTTTCTATTCATTTTTAAAATTTGTTTAAAGATTTTATTTATTTATTCTTAGAGAAAGGGGAAACAATAGGGAAAGAGAGGGAGAAGAATATCAGTCAGATGCCTCTCACATATGTGCCCCAAATAGGGAGTGGGCCTGCACCCCAGGCCTGTGCCCTGACTGGGAATCGAACTGGAGACCTTTTGCTTTGCAGGATGATGCCAAACCAACTTAGCTATATGTGTCAAAGAATCTATTACTTTTTTATCCTTTGCCAAATATAATATATCTATTTAAGCATCATAAAGATTCTATTAGTCTAACATATGTTTTCAAGTACCAAGATAGCTAATAGAAACTGAAAATAGATATATAAACATTAGGATTCTAAGCTATCAAGTTTTCATTATTTATTTAAATTATTTTCAAAGAAGAAAAAATACATCATTAGGAATAATAGTATTTTGTCACATGAGCAGGATTCATTTAAGAATAAATGGTTGAGGGGTTCTGCTTTTGGCTAAGTTGAGTTAATAGGGTCTACATTTACTCTTTCTTCTGAAACAATCCAAATAAAACAAAACTGAACACGAATCAGTCCTCTATTTTTATATTCATGTATTCCACATACATATCAGACACATACTGTGTGCCAGATGCTGAATTAGGAGCCAACCTGTGCAGTAATCAGCCAAGTAAAAGTGCTGCTATTGTCAAGCTTAAACTCTAGTGGGGAGATGGAAAGCAAATGATCACTTGTTAGGGAAAAACACAGGCCACCAATAGCCATTTGTGGTTTCTTGCCTAAGCAGAACAGGTAAATCAGCTACCCTTTTATTAGTATAGAGTGTATATGTAATATATTCTTATACATCTTTTATTCCTTTTCTTAAAAACCCATACAACCAAGTAATTGTGTCTCTAATAATGTTACACATCATTAAGTGTGACCACATTTCTCTCTGACCTCCTTCCACGTACCAAACCTCACTGATGCAACCCATTTGGTGGAAAAAAAGATATAGTTTGCTTTTGTTTCAAAATGACAGATTGAACCACAGATTGAACTTCAGTGAACTCTATAAAACTTATACCAATTTAAAATATAAAGCAGTAAATTTGAGACATTTATTTGCTCTACTACAAAAACTCATATCTTTTATACTATGGAAACTTAGTTCTAAACCTCCTTCATTTTTTTCCCCATAGAGAAATTCCAAACACATTTAACATAAAAGTTTTCTAGTTTTGCTTCCTTTCTAGTAAGTATAATTTTGGGGGATAAAATGTTTGTAAAATTTTCTAAAATGAGTATTGAATACACTGAAAATATGCTCTGAAAAAAATCATTCTTTAGTATATCATAAAAAATATGTAAGCCCTAACTATTTAGGGTGAGTGGCTTCACTTTGACATGATATGTATAAGGAAAAACAGATTATCTCTACATTATAAGCAGAGGAAGTGAGAATGGACTTCAGACTTGGGGAACAGCTATTAAGGGGATAATAGACTTTTGATGTCTGCCTTTTCACAGTAGCACAATAGCTAATCCCTGTGACTCCTGACCTTTCAGTGTCTCCTGACCAAGTAGGGCATTAATCTAGTGCTTATCTGTCACCCACCACATTTGATAGTCCTGGTCTCTGTTTTCAATTATCGGTCATTAGAGAAGGCACTGAGCAGTTTCAGAACACTGACAAAACCTTTGACCTGTTTTTGTCAGATAACTGCAAATATTCACTGCAGATAAACTATCATTTCATTGTATTCGAGATATAAAGGAAGGTTCTTTGTGTGTATTGATTTATTGTAACCTCTGTCACCTTCAGGTGGTTAAAAATGGATTTTTATTTTAACTTATGGAGCAGAAGGATTCACAAAGTCCTTCAGTGGAATCTGGTGAGATTAGCTGACTTCTAGCTGCCAGGCAATCTGTAAAACCCACAGATATTTCCACTAAAGAAAACATTAGCAATAAATATTTACCAAAAGGTGATATCAGATAGTGTGTCTTCACATTGATATGTTACAGGCAAATGCACATCTTCAAATATTTGTACACAGTGTGATTAAAACACATTACTAATATACTAAATATATTTTCTCATTGTTAAGTAATCATCTTTTATTTTACAAAATGAATTAATCATGTATATCTGTATTCTAAACTAATTCTTGAAATTTAATATTAATATTCAACACACAAAAGTTAAAATTTCAATTAATAATTTCCTATATAAAATGTCTATTTTATATATATGTCTATTTTCTATATATGTATGTGTATTTATATACACATACTTCAGGATGCATTTTTTCTTCAGGGATAAAAATAACTAGTGACTTCAGACTTGTTTAAAGAACAGTTGTGTCAGAATAAGCAAGTTTGACTGAGCTGATGGGCAATATATAAACATCAAAATATGTGCTCCTTTGTTCTCTACCTTGGATATGTGAAATATTTAAACAAGGTATCAAGTAAATACAATTATTTTCTATCTCTCCACTATTGTAGAAATCCAGGCTGAAGATTTTTAACTTCCCTATAACAGTTATTGTTCAAAAAGCAATGATGTAAATCCCACTTAACAAACCTATATTTTAGGTAAATAAATTGACATTTTGATAATAAAATAACTATGTTTTAGGACAGGTAGTAATTTCATATAATTAAACTTTTATTGACCATTTACTATATAAAAAGTCCTGTTTGAGGTATGTGCAGAAATACAGAGAAACAACAACAAAAATGGATATTTCTCTGAAGTGTCTCCCTCATGGAGTAAATATAAAGTTCATAATAATTATCATGCAGCTGGAAATGATTAACATGAGAGCTACGCTTTCAGAGATCTTTCTGTGTTCCAGACCCTATGTCAAGATTCTCTGTCTCAAATATCATGCATCCTTTACAGCACACTGTGAAGTAAGGCTTTTATCTACCCTCATTTTAAGGATGGAAAAACACATAGGGAAGAGTAGATTTCCTAGTATCACACTCATTATTAAGTTAGAGAACTAAGATTGAATTCCAGTGTTTCTCTCTTCAGAGCTGGGACTTTTAACTGTGGTACATATCATCTCCATTACCAAAGGGAGACGCAGAAAAAGTGCTATGGGGATCCCAGCAGGAAAATTAATTTGGATAAAAATAGTCAAGGCTGTGTTTGTGGGAGTAGAATGGGAAATATTAAGTAGAGGTAGAATCGCATCTCTGAAAATCAGAAAAACATTTTAGTTACTGGAAAGGAGAGCAAAACAATGAAGTTAGGTAAGGGAGATAATTATTGAGGGATCATTAATTCCTTCAACTTTATTTCCTATTTGAGTGTTGATGGTGTGCTTGCTTGTGTTAGGTGATAATGATTTAAAAAAAAAAAATAGAGACTTCCAGCCAAGATGGAGTCATGCTGGACACATTGTACCTCCTTGCACAACCAAAATTAAGAACAACAAAGATTTAGAAACAAGAACACACCAGAACTGATAGAAAAATTGAACTGTACGGAAGTCTGACAACTATTCAACCAGACTGGTAAGAGGGGTGGAGTTGCGGCAGGAAAAAGTGGAGGTTGGCAGAACTGGGCATGCAGGTAGTGGTTGGTGGATCCAAGTTGTACAGGCAGTGGATAGTGGACCCCGTGCACTGGGTGGTGGTGGGCAGGACCAGTGGGGCTGCGCAGGGTGGCTGGCTGACCAGGCAGTCCCACATTTGCACGCAGATAATTCAGGTGAGAACAGAGATCAGGACAGACCTCACAACCCAGGGCCCCAACGCCAGGAAATAAAACCTAAAAACACTGATCGAAAACACTTGTGGGGGTTGAGGTGCTAGGGGAGACTCCCAGCCTCACAGGAGAGTTCATTGGAGAGACCCACAGGGTCCTGGAACATACACAAGCCCACCTACATGGAAATCAGCACCAGAAGGGCCCAATTTGCTTGGGAGAATCGGCGGACAGGACTGGAATCTGAGAGAGCGGAGCAAGTGCCATTGTTCCCTCTCAGACCCTGCCCCCACATACAGCATCACAACCCAGCAACTGGGCTGCTCCGCCCTGGGGAACACATAAGGCTCTGCCCCTCACTACGTAAGCCATGACCAGAGCAAAAAACAACAACAACAACAAAAACAAAAACAAAAAATGGCTCAAATGGGAGAACAGATCAAAGCCCCAGAGCTAATTCATCTAAGTGACAAAGAGATAGCCAACCTATCAGATGCACAGTTCAAAGCCCCGGTGATTAGGAAGCTCACAGAATTGGTTGATTTTGGTTGCAAATTAGATGAACAAATGAAGGCTACAATAAGTGAAATGAAGAAAAATGCACAGGGAACCAATAGAGATGGGAGGAGAACTGGGACTCGAATAAATGGAGTGAACCAGAAGGAAGAAAGAAACATCCAATCTGAAAAGAATGAAGAAACAAGAATTCAAAAAAATGAGCAGAGGCTTAGGAACTTCCAGGACATCTTTAAATGTCCCAACATTCAAATTATAGGGGTACCAGAAGGGGAAGAGGAAGGGCAACAAGTAGAAAACTTATTTGAACAAATAATAAAGGAGAACTTCCCCATTCTGGCAAAGGAAAGACTTCCAGGAAGTCCAGGAAGCTCAGAGAGTCCCAAACAAGTTGGACCCAAGGAGGAACACACCAAGGCACACCATAATTACATTAGCCAAGATTAAAATGAAAGAGAGAATTCTAGAAGCAGCAAGGGATAAGGGGACAGTCACCTACAAAGGAGTTCCAATCAGACTGTCAGCTAATTTCTCAGAAGAGACCTTACAGGCAAGAAGGAGCTGGAAAGAAGTATTCCAAGTCATGAAAGTCAAGGACCTACATCCAAGATTGTTCTATCCAGCAAAGCTCTCATTTAGAATGGAAGGGAAGATAAAGTGCTTCTCAGATAAGGTCAAGTCAAAGGAGTTAATGATCACCAAACCCTTATTATATGAAATGTTAAAGGGACTTATATAAGGAAAAGAAGATAAGAAATATGACAGTAAAAAGATAGCAAACTCACAGATATTAACAACCACACCTAAAACAAAAACAAACTGAGCAAACAGCTAGAACAGGAGCAGAAACACAGAAATGGAGATCACATGGAGGGTTAGCAACAGGGGAGTGAGAGTAGGAGAGAGGGGGAAAAGGTACAGAGAATAAGTAGCATAGACGGTAGGTAGAAAATAGACAGGGGGAAGGCAAGAATAGTGTGGGAAAAGTAGAAGCTAAAGAACTTATGACACATGGGCATGAACTAAAGGGGGGAATGTGGGTGGGAGGGGGTGTGCAGGGTGGAGGGGAATGATGGGGGAGAAATGGGACAACTGTAATAGCATAATCAATAAAATGTATTAAAAAATAAGTTCCTGTCATTAATTACTATAATATGCATCGATGGGATGGGAATACTGGAAAATATTGATCAATTCCCAGACAACTGTTATTATTCCTCACATTCTACCCTGACCCCATAGACCCCATAATGTGCATTGACTATAAAATATATGTTTTTTATTACTTTGGCCATAAGCTATCACTTCTCCTTTTACCTGTATGAACTCTTTTCTGTACTCAGCATAATTTTTTAAGACCAAACTTCAAATGATCTTCTTTGAAGGCTTCTGCTTAATGTTTTATTCCATTTTATTCTGCTTTATGTTACATATATCCCCCATGAGCCTCACCACAATTATATCATAACTGTACTTTTCCATGTTTGTTATTTTTTATTCTGAGCTCCTATATCTTTGCTTCTTATATCTCCTTAATTATAGGGTTTGGACCAGTTAGGCAATAAATATTTTGGGATGGAACAAATGTGGAATTAGAGTAGCTATTTTCAGGATGATCAAGATTGGTGGGAAAGAGAACGCAGCCTCCTGATAGACAGGAGATAGACTGAACCTGTCAGCTGGGCCTTGGAGTTGCTAGGAGCTGGCTCAGCCCTCACAGTTCTGTTGGGGAGTATACTGGACAAGGCCATTCTGAGACCATAAGGGAGTAAGCCAAAAAGAGGACCGTATCACAGTCATATCCGAGCAAAGATTAAAAACAAGACCATTGTTCAAATCTTGAAAATGACCCTTGTTAATACAAGTGACTGCTGCTTCTTTAGCCAATTTTACTTCTTTATTCTACTTCCCTTCCTCCAAAATCATAGAAAAACTCGTTAAAATACCAAATGTTACCTTTGCTTCCTGAGGGCACTCAATTCCAGAGCAAAGCCATGCTGCTTTGAATCGTTGCCCAAATCACTCTACACAATCCCAATGAAGTCTTTCTGACAGCTTCTACCAAGGATCTTTATGGCATCTGTCCATGACATATGTTGCAACAAGTCAATAAACCCAGCTGTGTTCTTCTATGTAGGTATATTTCTAGTGCTCTATTTTCTGGAGTATTGACATAATGTAGAGAGAGAGAATGAACACACAGGAGAAAAATTGCTAAAAATGAGCACAGGAAATTGGGAGCAAGGCTCAAGTGGAAATACTGGCCTTGGAATAAAAGAAAAAAACTTGCCCTGAGACCAAAGTAACAGTCATTAATAGTTGAAATTCTGGGGCACTGAACATTAAATTTGGAGTCATAAAACTGAGATACTATTCCTGGCTTTGTATTCAATAGGTAACTCAGTTTGTGAAATTGAGGAAGTTAATTTTTTGATCTGTACTGTGGAGAAGAAAATGGAGGCTCTATCTATTGCATCAAATAAGGGAGAAGAAACAAAAATTTGAAATATATTAATTTTATGAAATCAATAATTTATTTTTCATTATTACCTTAATAAGTAAATATGTCAATTTTCTCTTTTTTCATTTTTTAACTTTTTTTACTGATGTTTGAATACAGTTGTCTCCATTTTCCCACCACTTTTCCCCACCCTACTCATGCCCACCTCCCTCCCTCAATCCCACCCCCACCCTTGGCTCTGCCCATGCGTCCCTCGTCCCTCATTCATCTTCACGTACATCCTTTTCCCTTCTTTCCTACTTTCCCTCTCTCCTCCCCCTCTGGTAATTGTCAGTTTGTTTTGGGATTTCAATGTCTCTGGCTGTATTTTGCTTGCCAGTTTGTTTTGTTAATTAGGTTCCACTTATAGGTGAGATCATATGATATTTGTCTCTCAACACCTGGTTTACTTCACTTAGCATAATGCTTTCCAGTTCCATCCATGTTGTCGTGAAGGGTAGGAGCTCCTTCTTTCTCTCTTCTGTGTAGTATTCCATTGTGTCAATGTACTATAGTTTCTTGATCCACTCATTTACTGATGGGTACCTAGGCTGCTTCTAGCACTTGGCTATCGTAAATTGTGCTGCTATGAACATTGGGGTACATAGGTTCTTTCGAATTAGTGTTTCAGGATTCTTAGGGTATAAGCCCAGCAGTGGAATTGCTCAGTCAAAAGGCAGTTCCATTTTTAATTTGTTGAGAAATGTCTATACTGTTTTCCCTAGAGGCTGCACCAGTTTGCATTCCCACTAACAGTGCACTAGGGTCCCCTTTTCTCCACAACCCTGCCAGCACTTGTTGATTTGTTTATGATGGCCATTCTGACTGGTGTGAAGTAGTATTTCATTGTGGTTTCAATTTGCATCTCTCTGATGGCTAGTAATGCTGAGAATCCTTTCACATGTCTCTGGGCCCTCTGTACGTCCTCCTTGGAGAAGTGTCTTTTCATGACCTTTGCTCATCTGTTAATTGTATTGTTTGTCTTCCTGGTGTGGAGTCGTGTGAGTTCTTTATATATTTTGAGGATCAAATCCTTGTCCTAGATATCATTGGCAAATATATTTTCCCATATAATTGGTCCCCTTTTCATTTTGCTGATTTCTTTAGCTGTGCAGAAACTTTTTATTTTGATGAAGTCCCATTTTTTTATTCTTTCCTTTATGTCCCTTGCTTTAGGGGACATATCAGTGAAAATATTGCTGCATGGAATATTTCAGATTTTCCTGCCTATCTTCTCCTCTAGGACTTTTATGATATCACAATTTATATTTAAGTCTTTTATCCATCTTGATTTTATTTTTGTATATGGTGTAAGTTGGTGGTCAAGTTTCATTTTTTTGCATGTACCAGATCTCCCAACACCATTTGTTGAAGAGACTATTTTTATTCCATTTTATGTTTCTTTCCCCTTTGTCAAATATTAATTGACCATAGAAACATGGGTTTATTTCTGGGCTCTCTATTCTGTTTCACTGATCTATGTGTCTGTTCTTATACCCAAAGCAATTTATAGGTTCAATGCAATCCTCATTAAAATATCAATGGCATATTTCACAGACATAGAACAAACACTTCAAAAATTTATATTGGAACCATAAATGACCCTGAATAGCTGCAACAATTCTGAGAAAGAAGAACAAAGTAGGTGGGATTACCATACCTAATATCAAACCATATTACAGGGCCATGGTAATCAAAACAGTCTGGTACTGGCATAAATATGTCAATTTTCATACCAACATTTGATATAGATAGTTGTTATTGTTACAATATTCTAAATAACCATTGAGGGTTGATTGCTGAGACCATCCAATCTAAGGAAATAGACCATGAGACATCTTCATCCCAATTATTCCAAAGCTCTCTTTATATAAGACTTTATTCTTTGTGTGTCTAAATCGGCTGTGTTTTCTAAAGCAAAATAATAAAAAAAATCAGATCATTAATTACATTTTTAAATTTCAAAGTTATACACACTAAATTTTAATTTTTCTTTAAAAATTAATGTGTTTATCCTATTACAGTATTCAAATTATTTAACCATCTCACCTTTCTTTTGAGATTTTCCTTTTTTATAAAAAACTATATTCATGAACCATTTATGAGTATAAGTAAGAATGTTTTAACTATTTTAACATTTAAAAGTACATTGAAACTGTTCTTTGAAACAAAACATGTAGGGGGACAATTTTCTCTCCTCTAGGTCATACTTTGTTGTGGTGTTAAGAGGCTGTTAGGGTTTCTGGAATCTGGAGTTTACCACACTCTCTGGAATGGTTATCCATTCAAAGAAACATATAATGAGCATTTACTGACCAATGAATAGGCCTTTATGGGACCAAGTTTATGTTTCTCAGTGGACTAGTGGGTGAGGATGTTTTGTGAAGTGACGCATTTTGATAGACACATGATATATTTGCTTTTTCTTTTATTTTAAAAATGCAATAGAGGTAAGTAATAATTCTATGAATAATCTCTTAATGATTTTCTGCACTCAGCAGCAAACAGTGATGTGTATTCTTTCAACAGCTGGCTAGGCTCCTGGGAGAATGCTATCTTTGCCTTTCAGCTACTGATTCTATTTGTGTCTTCCAAGTTACAGCCCTTGTGTGGGAGATTAAGATTGATTGTCCATGAATGCATCTCCTTAAAAATGTAGATAAATCACTAAAGAGATAAAACTGCAGTTCTCTATTAATTACTTTTACTCTTCAGATATTGTGGACTTGAAAATGTATAGTCATGACATTTCTATCCAATTTCTATTAATGATAAAGTCATTCACAGAGGTGTTTGTTTGGAAAAAAGAGAGACTGTAATCAGTCACTAACTTCTGTTAAGTTATATCTAAACAATAAAAGGTTTCAGTGTATGTCTTTAACCACAAGAAGTTTAATCTTTGCAGAACTTTGGCAATTTAGAGCACTTAGAAGGCAGTTTGATGCTTATGTAACGGGAATCCTGTGTCTTTTCACTATCAGCCCATTAATCAGGGAATGTGAATCCTTTGATTCATATTTTATCTCTTGAATGCTTTGATGTTGCCATTCTTTAAACCAAAATATAATAAATTCGTTCTCTCGTTATATCAGTGGATGTTTTAGGTAGTTCACGTAGATGGAAAATTTTGGTATACACAAAAACCTGCTTCCTCGAAGCAGAAGCAAAGTGTATTCACCACCATCACTAAAACTGTGTTTTGAGTGGTGAGCTGCATACATGTTGCTGAATTTTTGATGATTTATTTTCAGTGAGGTTGGGTGTGTGCATATGCAGTAAAGCAAATCTTTCAAATTTGTGTAGAGAGCACTCGTAGCAACCATCAACTCAAAAAAAACTAAGCAACCCTATGTTGATGAACTTATTTTAATGGTCATATTCATTGGAGTATATTTAAGAATCCTCAAAATAAGCATGTACCATAAACAGCAATGGGAGAAGAGCATGTGGCATTAAGTGCAATGTACGTGTGACTGCTTGACAAAATAGAGCCTTTTGATCTTGTTAGACATGCAAGCAGACAGAAAACAGCAGTCTGGGCATGTCATTGTGTACTCCTCAAACACAGTTTTCGTAGGTGAATTTACTGATCCAATACGGGTGCTATAAATCTAGTTATATTTGTTCCTAAATTCTCTTTTCCACTTCATATGAAGAAAATGGTGTTTGTGACAAACAAATGGTCTCCACTGGAGAAAAGTGATAACCTTCTGATCTTACTATGTTTTAACACTTGTCATTCTGTCTCCTTGACAAGTCTGGGTTGTGACTTGAATGAGCTCACCCTCCTGCTATTTTTGTTTTATTTGTTTTTTATCTTTTGTCTAGTAATTAAGAGAGTCTCTTCCACTACCAAATAGGAATGTAATTATGGTTTTTATGGAATCTTGCATATTTTAATCTGGTAATTTTATTAGAAATGATAATAAAGATTTTTTGGGATACTCATGGTGTTTAGGTGATATAATGTGTAAATTAAATAGTGAATTGAATGAATCAAATATTTAACACAACATGATTAAAAACAAGAATAATATACATATACATGTTTTCACCTTTATCCCTTGTCTTTTAAGCTTTCCTACTCACTTACAATTGCAATGGGTAATAGCACACTGTAGTATGCATGTATGACAAAGAGTATGCTTAATATTGACCAAAATCATTACCATATAGACAGGGAATGCGTATCTCCTATGAAAAGTTTACATTTAGGGAATATAAAATATGTGTATATATTCTTTTTCATCTGTTATGGAAGTGTTGTTTTTGGTCGTGAGTATGTTAGAAAAAAAGGTTGGGACATGAAGGGATCCAGGTGGTGAGTTACAATTATTTTAGAATATGGTTGTAGTAAAAGGATGACCTCACATATGAGTATAAATATTCAATAATATTAATTTGTTTATGAATACAATCACTTATTTATTCATTTCCTTACATAAGATATAGAATCAATATGAAATAAGGAAATATAACACAACATTTGCTAGGATTGAGTGGAAGAAGTGAGTTCTAGAAGAATGGGCAGAATTCAGAAAGTATGGCATCCATAGAGTAGGAGCATTTTAGAGGAGAATCAAAGTATTGAAAGAAGATCAATTTCCCTGAGTGATAATTAGATACAGCAAACAAACAAAACTAAACCCAGGAAGAACAAACAAGCAAAATGCCATGATGTTGAGGGCTAGGGATTTGAAATCTTGACTTTTGGATCAAATCTGTTCTTTTCGAATAATATATTATGGTTGCTTAAGCATGTTATAGAAACCTATGAACACACATAACATTGTGTGGATTAAACAAAATATGTTTTAATGAAATAAATGAAAGTTAAATAAATTATTATATCTTCAGTCAATGGGGAATGCAGTAAAGATGATACTGAGTAAAAAGATGGAACCTGAGTTTGATCCATTTATATAGATTTCATTCAATCAATATTTATTAAAAGATATTTTTGAATTAGGCAATGTATTGTTAATTACATATTGATGGTCAAACTCCTTATTTTCTATCTTATTTGCCACATTTTTTGTGTATTGTTGAAAAACATTGCTTAAATATATTAACAATGAACTAGTCTCAAAGTACAGAACAGCAGGATGTCATTATGTAGTTGGTACAGACATTGAACAAAGATTTATAAAGAGCTTTAGAAGACAGACATCTGTTACCACCTAGCTGTCATCACCCAATTTCTCATTCTTAAACCAGGATATTAATATTTGATCCTCCCTAGCATTACTCTTCGAGGTAAGTGAGATTACATTGTGAATATTTGTGAGCATCATTAGGAGTGCTAGGCTATATAAATACAAGTTTTATTCCATTACTCACTCCAACATGTCCCATGAAATTTACTAGTGAAATTATAATTCAAAGCAGTAGGATATAGGATTTTGAATCACTGGACAAATCTGCACTGCAACTTTATTCTGTGTGGCATACTTAATATAAATTTTTATTAAACTCTTTGAAAATTTGCCCCCTTAAGGGGTTAGGTTAAATAGCCTGGATTATAAAGCTGAAATTTTATAATAACAGTTGAAATTCTAGCTTTCCACTTTACTACACTAACATGTCACAGGGGATTCCAGAACAGTAGATGACTTTACATAATATGTATTCAAAACTCATCTGCATTTTCCAGGTGCACGCTTTAGATTGGATCCTAACAAACTCATGACTCAGCCCTTATTTCCAGGTCTATAGTTTTTTGGTCTAAATTTCAAATATAAAATAGGTTGTTAATGAAAAATGCTACCACTTAGAATGTTGAATATTTACTTTCAAAATAGAGAAAATATATTTCTGAATGGCTGGTTGGTGTATATATCATAAAGTCTGAAACTCCTCAGGCAGAGCTGGGACAGTGCCACCTTGTCAAACAAATGAACATTTCTGCAGCAAAGCAATAAATATTCATATTAAAGTGAAATAAATAGAAACTTTAAATGACCTTAAATCAGTTAATTTCCAACTTTTCTGCAAAATGCACTTGAAGCCAGACTTTTCATTTTCAGAGCTTTTTGGATTTTGAACTTGTGAATGTGAGGTTTTAGATCTTTATTGAAGCATAATTACTTCATCAATTAGGACAAAGTAATAAATACTACATAAGCAGAGGTAGTATACTTGACATTTAAAAACCATAGCCTGGTGATATTGAATACTTGGGTTCACACTTTTGGCAAGGTACTTATTCTCTATACCTCCTCAGTTTCTTCATCTTCAAAATGAGGATACTGATGGAACCTACCTCATAGGTTGTTATGAGGTGTAATATGTTACTCTTTAAAAGTACTTAGAACAGTGCCTGCCATCTAAATTAGTGCTATTTAAAGCTGTTTCATATAAAACATGACTATTTCACAATGTCATCTACTTTACTTACATTAAGATTAGAAAAGAATGAGTTTAGATTGAATTAAATTTAGTTCTCTCTAAACAAAAGCTGTAGCTAGCTTTATAGTTTTATATTCATACGTGTACTTTCCATTACTAGATACCCAGTTTCTAGGTATTTTCTATCCTTACCTTTTCCCTCTTAAATGGCTCAGTCAGGAGAACAGACAAATGGAGATGAAGGGGCCAAGTTCATAGCAGTGTACATTATTACCAGCAGAAGCTTACACAGAAAAGAGGTTTGAATTATGGGCCAAAATAGGATTCTAAAAATAAGGGTATCATCCTTATTTAAAGAAAAGTTGATAAATAACCTTCCTGGGAATGGACCTCTCTTAGGACTAAGAAAATGATATTTTAAGAAAGTGAAACTTCATGGATCATGTGAGGTTGTGTTAAAGTGAGCCACACAGCCTAGCTGCAACATCCTTGCCAAGATCCGTTGGACAAAAGTACTTCAAGATGTAGTTTCTAGTTTTCCCTTTGCTGGCTTACGTACCTGTGGTGAAGGTGGGGATGGGATCCTCACTCTTCTAAACCACTGACTACTCTTCTGGGAAAGTAAACCAGAGGTTATTTTGGATAACGAAGGCAAAGAATTCTGGGGACCTTTGTCATGAGCTTCCTCTCAGATGGGGAGCCCAAGTGACACTGGAACCCAGAGCTCCAGTAGCCATTGCTCCCGCCATCATTTCTGGAGGGTCTTGACCCATTTCTCTCTTTCTTCATCATAACCTTTTCTCTAGTTTAGGATCCCAAGTTTCATATATTCATAGCGGTGTTGATATAACTTCAATTAATCTCTTAAAGATATTTTTCTATCTTAATCCAATTTTTGAACTTGGTAAATTTATTTATACAGCATATATTTTCTTATTTTCTTGGAACCCAATTTTAGCAATGAAACATGTCACTGGAAAAATTTAAAATATTATCATAGGCTGTAATTATGAGACACCTTGCATACTGTGTTTTGCAGTGGACTTTTTTTTTATAATCCTTTTGTATATTAACTACATAACTGAGATTTTGAAAACTAATGCTGAGAAACTGAACTCCATCAAATGATATTGCATTACTGAAAATGAATCCTTTGAATAGGTACTTTTTAAGAAAGTTCTGGTACCCGGTAGATAAAGACTGTATCAAATAATGAACTATTTTACAAAGCCAGATTAATCATATACTGGGCATCTACTCTGCTGAATTCTTCAACAGCCCTTAATATTACCAAAAGGAAGTTTGAGACAAGATTGAGGTGTAGGTAGACACACTGCCTCCTCACACAACCAAAAGAAGGACCACAACAAATTTAAAAACAAACAAACAAACAAAAAAACCCAAACAGAACTGACAGAAAATCAAACTGTATGGAAGTCCGACAACCAAAGAGTTAAAGAAGAAACATTCATCCAGACCTGTAGGAGGGGCAGAGATGGGCAGCCTGGAGGACTGGGCGGTCCCACATTCTCATGCAGGTAAACCAGGAGGAACAACTGAGGAGGGAGACAGACTGCACAACCCAGGGCTCCAGCTCGGGGAAATAAAGTCTCAAACCTCTGATTGAAAACACCTGTGGAAGTTGAGGCAGCAGAGGGAGAAACTCCCAGCCTCACAGGAGAGTTTGTTGGAGAGACCCACAGGGTCCTAGAATGTACACAAACCCACCCACTGGGAATCAGCACCAGAGGGGCCCAATTTGTGTGTGGGTAGTGAGATAAGTGGCTGAAATCTGGCAGAGAGCAGAGCAAGCTCCTTTGTTCCCTCTCGGACCCCTCCCCCACATACAGCATCACAACCCAGCGATGTGGGTTGCCCTGCCCTGGTGAACACCTTACTATGTAAGAGGCTGCTGAGACAAAAAAAAAAAAAAAAAAAGCCCAAAGAAAAGAACAGATCAAAGCTCCAGAAAAAATATTACTAAGTGGTGAAGAGGTAGCCAACCTATCAGATGCACAGTTCAAAACACTGGTACTCAGGATGCTCACAGAATTGGTTGAATATGGTCACAAATTAGATGAAGAAATGAAGGCTATGCTAAGTGAAAGCAATAAAGGAAAATGTACAGGGAACCAATAGTGATGGGAAGGAAACCAGGACTCAAATCAATGGTGTGGACCAGAAGGAAGAAAGAAACATTCAACCAGAACAGAATGAAGATACAAGAATTCAAAAAAAAAAATGAGGAGAGGCTTAGGAACCCCCAGGACATCTTTAAAGGTTCCAACATCTGAATCATAGTAGTATCAGGAGAAGAGGAAAAGCAAGAATTTGAAAATTTATTTGAGCAAATAATGGAGAACTTCCCCAATCTGGTGAAGGAAATAGACTTCCAGAAAGTCCAGGAAGCTCAGAGTCTCAAAGAAGTTGGACCCAAGGAGGAACACACTAAGGCACATCATAATCACATAAGCCAAGATTAAAGATGAGATAATCTTAAAAGCAGCAAGAGAAAAGGAGACAGTTACCTACAAAGGAGTACCCATAAGACTGTCAGCTGACTTCTCAAAAGAAAGTTTGCAGGCAAGAAGGGGCTGGAAAGAAATATTCAAAATCATGAAAGGCAAGGACCTACATCCAAGATTAACCAGCAAACCTATCATTTAAAATGGAAGGACAGATAAAGTGCTTCCCAGATAAGGTCCAGTTAAAGGAGTTCATCATCACCAAGCCCTTATCATATGAAATGTTAAAGGGATTTATCTAAGAAAGAGAAGATAAAAAATATGAACAGTAAAATGGCAACAAACTTGCAGTTATTAACAACTGAACCTAAAACAAAAATAAAACCAAACTAAGCAAACAGCTAGAACAGGAATAGAACTAGAGAAATGGAGATCACATGGAGGGTTATCAGTGGGGGAGTGGGTGGGGAGGGAATGGGGGGAAAGGTACAGGGAGTAAGTAGCATAAATGGTAGGTAGAAGATAGACAGGGGGAGGTTAAGAGTATTATAGGAAATGTAGAAGCCAAAGAACTTATATTTATGATCCATGGACATGAACTAAAGTGGGGGACTGTGAGTGGGAGGGAGTGCACAGGGCAGAGGGGAGTAAAGGGGGAGGGAATGGGAGAACTGTGATAGCATAATCAATAAAATATATTTAAGAATATTCCCAAGAGGAGATATTCTCTGACTTTATTTGATAGGGAAGTTGCTGATGGGGAAAATATATTCCCCTTCAATTCTGAGTGAGAACAGAGCAAGGTCGTTAGGAGACTAAACTAATGAAAGTGCATGTTAAAAAATTTCATGTGCTGAAAGGAAAAGACAAACTCCTCTGGGGAAGACATTTTAGCAATAATCTTTATTCTGAAAATGAATTTGTTTTATGTATTTGACCTCTAAAATGTCATAAACACTGTCCTTGTGTGCCTGCAATTTCTCAGTCTTTCTTCCTATTTTCTCCCTTGGCTGTGCTAAATCTCACCACCACCTTCATCTGGAATTCTGGAATTTTCTGTAACATATTCCTAATTCTTGTATGAACCCTCTGTGTTCTGGTACTTGACACATACTAGTAATCACTTTACAACCTTCACTATTAAGAAACGTTTTTGGGTAGCCTTTCCATTTAGGATCCAGGAATTTGTATAAAACCACAGAGGTTGTGTTGCTTTTGAAGTTATGGCTGTTGGTTTGTAAAGTTTCCTTCAACTGGAAACACATATAAGTCTGTGGTTTTAGTGTTTTGCCAGTTTTATAATATCCTGCTTGTTTGTTTTAATTACAAAGCTGGAGAATATACCATTAATTTCCATATTTTATAAAGGGCTCACTTTCTCTCTCTTTTCTTTTATTTTTCAGTTGAAAGAGACAAAGATTTTTCTCACCAGCGAAGGCATTACAAAGAATTCCGGTTTGATCTTACTCAAATCCCTCATGGAGAAGCAGTTACAGCAGCTGAATTCCGGATATACAAGGACCGGAGCAACAATCGATTTGAAAATGAAACAATAAAGATTAGCATATATCAGATCATCAAGGAATATACAAATAGGTATGGACTTTATATCTAACTTACTTTAGCAAACAAATCTTAACGATAGTAAAATTCATTGGTAAGCCATGTGGTCTATCAAATCTTTGGGTGCAATGGCATTGAAAGCCAGGTACAGACACATTAAAAGCAGTTGATCTGGAAAGTGTCTTCTGTATTCCACAGCTTTTCCCGAATTCTGACACCAATGTCTGTGTGCTACATGGTTGCATATTTCCACATATGGGTTTTCTAGGCATCTTGTGTCATTTTGTAAATGAGAAAACTTCCATTTTATTCTGTACACATGAACTTATAATTAAGATGATTTAAATCACCTGGTGTTTTGTAGGTTAGGGAAGAGAAACTTGGTTTTCATGGGCATTAAATGTAAATTGTATGTGTTCTTAGGTGTATTTTCTTTTTGAGAAAGAATACCATATTTATTCCTTTTTTAATAATTAATTTAAATTTTATTTTTATTTTAACTGTTGTTCAAGTACAGTTCCCTGCCTTTTACCCCATCCCAGCTCAGCCCCCCAATCCTCCCCACCTCCCTCCCAGTTCTGCTCCCCCCCCTTGTTATTGTCCATGTGTCCTTTATACTTGTTCCTGCAAACCCTTCCCCTTTTCCCCTGAAATTCCCTCCCCTCTCCCCTCTGGTCATTGTCAGCCTATTCTCAATTTCAGTGTCTGGTTATATTTTTGCTTGTTTGTTTGTTTTGTTGATTAGGTTCCCATTAAAGGTGAGATCATATGGTATTTGTCTTTCACCACCTGACTTATTTCACTTAGCATAATGCTTTCCAGTTCCATTCATGCTGTTGCAAAGGGTAGGAGCTCCTTCTTTCTCTCTGCTGCATAGAATTCCATTGTGTAAATGTACCATAGTTTTTTGATCAATTCATTTACTGATGAACACCTAGGTTGTTTTTAAATTAAATTTATCAGGGTGACATTAGTTAATAAAATTATATAGGTTTCAAGTGTACAATTCTAAAATACATTATTTGTACATTGCATTGTGTGTTCACCACCCAAAGTCAAATGTCCTTCTGTCACCATATATGTGACCCTGTTCACCCCTTACTAACTTTCTCCCAGTCCCCTGTTCTTCTAGGAACTACCATATTGTTGTCTGTGTTTATGAGTTTTTGTTTCTTTGTCTAACTTTGTTCATTGCTTTGGGTCAAAGAATAAACAAAAAAGAGATAAAAAGATACGTATAAACAAAAGAGAATGACAATATGACATATCAAAACTTTTGGGATGCAACCCTCTGTAGTGTGGCTTGGTTGGATGAAATGTGGTACCACACACTGAAAGGTTGGGGGTTTGATTCTTGGTCAGTGCACATACCTAGGCTGCTGATTCGATTTCTGGTTGTGATGCATATGAGAGGCAACCAATCCCACCTATCGAGGTTTCTTTCTCACATTTTTTTTCTTTCTCTTTCAAATCAGCCTATTTAAAAATTAGAAAAAAAATTGGGATGCAGCAAAAGCAGTAATAAGAAGGAAGTTTTATTATTATAGGACTATTTCAAGAAACAATAAAAGTCTCATAAAAAAACCTAACATTACATCTTAAAAAAAGACTAGAAAAAGAAGAACAAATGCATCCCAACATTAGCAGAAGGAAGGAAATAATACAATTAAAGCAGAATTAAATAAAATAGAGAACAAAAAGACAATACAAAAAATTAATGCAATCAAGAGCTCGATAAAGAGATTAATAAGATTGACAAACCTCTACCAAGATTCACTAAGGAAAAAAAGGGAAAAGGCATAACAAAGTCAGAAATAAAAGTGGAGAAGTTGCAACAGACACCACAGAAATACAAAGGATCATACAAGAATACTGTGAAAGACTATATGCCACTAAATTCAGTAACCTAGAAGAAATGGACAAGTTCTTAAAAATCTATAACCTTCCCAGACTGAGTCACAAAGAACTGAAAAATCTAGATTGAACATTCTGTATGTTTTTGATGTAAGACATAATATTTGCAATAGGTTTGACAGTTAATTTGTCTTCTGTTTCTAAAATATTTAATTCAAAATGGTACAAAAATGGACAGAGAATCTGAAATACTAAATGCATGAAAATCTCAGTTGATAATCACTGCAAATGAACCATCAAATAGAATAAAGCAGGGAGCTTAATGGTGTTCTCAGACCCTTCACACAATGATACAATTGCTCAGGTAACACCTTTTACAGGTGATTTGCCACCTTTGTTGGACAATTCTTACATTTTTAAAAAACTGTATTGAAATGTTATTTTGAGGTAAAATCCATCTCTGATAGCTTCTATTCATTAGATATGGATGTGCCCTTTGGTGAAATACAATGTCCTTTTTTTGATAAGACAACTATTTAAAGAGAGCTACGACAACAGGTCTAAGGCCCCTTTGTTTCCTTGTTGAATGTTTCTAGCTCCTGACATTTAGATTTTCTTGGTCTTCTGGAGTGCCAGAGTTTCCCAATGGGTGTTCCATGAAACACTACCCCCTTTACAATACTCACCGAAGAAAAAATAAAAAGTTTGAGATCAATTGTATTGGAAAAGTCTACCAATTAGACCATCCTCTAGGAGGATATCAGAATATTAAAGTCTTGGAAAGGCTTTGTAATAAACAGACCTACTAGTCTTGTTCAGTTATTTATTAAGGAATCTTTTTCTTTGGATGTGTAATACTTAATATCCTATAAACCTCTGGTTCAGCAGGGCATAATTTAATAAACTGATCTCTATAAGAGATCTGTCCTAAAAAAGTCCAGCCATTGTTAATATAACAAGAATGGTTGCACAACATCATGTAACCTGGCAGCCAAGGAGAGGGGACTGGAAAGCACATGTGTGAACAATGACGACTTTACTGTACTAGTCAATCGGGGCGGTAGATGTTGTTGAGTGATCATGTGTACTGTGTGGCCATTGCATTTAAAATGATTGAGTGAGCAGAGCAATGAATCTGCATCAAATTTTGCATTAAACTTGAATATTCCAAGGAAACTATTTTGACGATTCAGAAAGTTGCAACATATGGGCAATTGATGATTGGCCCATCATAACAACGCACATGCTCATGCATCACATCTGGTGCAGGTTTGTTTGGTAAAACATCAAATCACCCAGGTAACTCAGACCCACTCTACCCATGTTTGGTGCCCTGAGACTGCTGGCTTTTCCTAAAACTAAAATCACCTTTGAAAAGGAAAAGATTTCAGACCATCGAAGAGATTCAGGAAAATGCAACAGGGCAGCTGATGGCAGTTGGAAGAACTGTGTGAGGTCCCAAGATGCCTACTTTGATGGGGACTGAGACAGCATTGTTCTGTGTACAATGTTTCTTGTATCGTCAATAAATGTCTCTATTTTTCACATTACATGGCTGGATACCTTCTGGACAGACCTTGTACACTGTTATTTTAAGAGCAGTAATTCCACCCACATGCAGAAAGTTCTGTGTTCCTTTATCAGTTTTGACAATCACTAGCTATTTGTACATGGGTTAGCTTTTTTAAAATCTTAATCCAGTAGTTCCATTTATAAAATGGGGATATTAATTTATCTTTCTCAGAGATAGGGCCTGGCTTATTACATTATTTTTAATATTAAATAATGATGGCATCTTCCAAAATAAAGTGACAAGAGTTGAAAATAATATTTCAAAATACATATTTCTGTGTCTGTTTTTCCACTTGGACTATCAGCTGCTTAAAAAGGGATAGTGTCTTAAATAATTTTGTTATTTATTTTATCCCCAGCACTACAAATTTATTTTGTATGCTTTAAAGTTCCGAAATCATTATTAGCCATGACTGGAGTACGACTTCCACTAACATATTCTAAAATGCTTGAATTATCTTTGTTTGTGGTCATTCACAACACATTTTTACTCATGTTGAATGTTGAATTTGCATGTAGTTATTTCACTTACAAAGATTTTTTTTTTTTTTTTCAAGAAGAGTTGTTATGTTACATCTCTATTCTCTGGAATATATTTACTGATTTTTAAAAATCTATATACAGACTTTTACATTGATCACTATTAAAGATCTTAACTTTTGTTTAGGTCATTTTTCTGTCTTAGAATATTGTTTGAATATCATCCATTGAACTAGCACCCCTTTGAGCTGTTCTAAGAATGTGAACTGTATCGTTTAAGACATGGGAGCAATGATGGGAATAGGGCTACTGGAGTCCACTAATAGTAATTTGTGGATCTTTTCTGACTGAATTCATACAGATTTTTACAAATAATACTTTTTGGGAATATGTATGGCTATTGATACTTAGCTTATCAGACTTCATAGTTTTGGGAAATTGCATTTCTGTTAAAATATGAGGTAAGCATATATCTTAAAACTTTGGTATTTCTTCAATTATACCCATTTTAAAAATATTGCTCTCTTTTTTTTGTTAAAAAAGTTTCATTTATTTATTTATTTATTTATTTATTTATCTACAACTATATCTACATGTTCTTTAGTGTTGTTGGGTATAATTTGGCTAAGTCTTTACATACTTCTTTTTAATTTTTAATTAAGTTTATTGTCATGACATTAGTTAATAAGATCATATAGGTTTCAATTGTGCACACAATGGAATACACAGATCGTGTATCATAGAAATGTACTCTTCACGTATTTTGACCTGCTTAAATCTACTCTAACATCTAAGATTCTCCTGATATTTTTCCTGAGTTTTTGAAAAATAATTTCTAAAATGTAAAGTACACCTGTATCTTCAGTTGGTGTTCTCTTGCTTTGTCATTCCAAACTCTCGATGGCATAGATTGAATAGAGTCTATCCAATATACAAAATATTATTTTGAGAAATTAATTTTGTAAACTCAAGTTGGTATTAATTGAAGTCCACCCAGTTCACACTTTTACACATTTGCTATTATGAGTTGTGGCTACATTATTATTTTCATCCTGCAGGGTTATGCTGTACCTACTGTCTCCTGCAGTATCCGTTCTCGCTAATGTGTATGGGCTTCTTTGCTCCAATGATCTTTTTCAGTCTCTGAAACATACACACTCACACACGCATAGCCTTCATTTCAATTTTACAGCATCGATCAGGTGAGAGAGTCTCTGGCAAAAATACCTCCCTTTTCTTTAAAATAATCATTCATTCACTGCCAGATGTTCATGAATCCGCGAGGTAAGAACATGTAACCTTCTGCCTATCATGTTTATAGATCTAGGGTTCACTTCTGACACTTCACCTTCTCTTCCAAAGGAAGATATTTAAGGGATAAAAAATATAGCAACAACACCAATGCCTCTTAGAATACTTCAGGTTTCTATGCAGGATTCTAATGTCACCATAGAAAATGGTAACGTACAGCAGTAAAACCAGAGGCTTTGGAATCATGCGTGGGAAAATGGCTGTACATCTTGGAGTCTCAGCTTATAAACCTGAAAAGAATAAAAATAAAATAAGTATTTCAGAGCAATGAATGATATTTCTGGTCTTTGGGCAGGACTAATGTTTACCACGATGCAAAGATCATAGTTCATGCTTAATAGATATATCAGTTAATATATAATTGTTCATATAGTTTAATAGGAATGTTTATATCAGTAGGGTTTAGAGGTTTGTATACATAGGGTAAGCGTAAGTAGGTGATTATTATAATAACAGTAGCTAACATTTGCTGACACCTACTCTTTTTAAAGATGAAGTAAGCAAAATGATGCTTGATCAACAAAAATGTATGATGTTTGATTCATATAGAAGGAATTGCTATGCTTTTATACCTAACAATGAAATTAACACCACCCAACTTAACAGCAATATTATTGGAGCTATCTGTGAACTTGTCCCTGAAAATATGTTTTAGATAAAGTCAAACTCTTCTGTAAAATAAGTTGATGTGGTATGGGGATTGGAAACTGCTTATTTATAATTATGTTACAGAACTATCAGAGATGTAGAAAGGTAAGACAATTTATGTATATATGTTTATACCAATATTACTGTTTACAATTGCATAAATTGAGAAAACCAGTTTTAATCAGAAGAGAAAAAGTTACACTCCATTTCCTGAAAAATGGAAACACTATGCTTTATATTGCAAGTAAAAATTGTGTTTTAAATATATTTAGTAACTGCCCTGGCTGGTGTGGCTCAGTGGATTGAGCATTGGCCTATGAACAGAGAAGTCACTGGTTTAATTCCCAGTCAGGGCATGTGCCTGGGTTTCGGGCCGGGTCCCAGTTGGGGGGTGCAAGAGGCAACCAGTCAGTGTTTCTCTCACACATGGATGTTTCTCTGCCTCTTTTTCTCCCTCCCTCCCCTCTCTCTAAAAAAATAAATAAAATCTTTAAAAAGATATTTAGTAACCTTGGAAAGTTCTCAGACTGTTGTTAATTGGTCAAAATCAAGAAATTTAATTATACATATTATTTGATTAATTTTAAATAAATTCACGTGGAAAACAGAATGGAAGGAAGAATCAAGTGCTTGTTGCTGGCTTGTGGGTAATTTAAAATTTTAATTTCCCCCTTTCCTCTACTTTCCATGTTTTTATAATAAACATTATCATTATAATCAGAAACATGCATAATTTTAGTTGAGAGAAAAGATAATGAAACAACTTTATATTACACATTTCTCTATATAGTAGCATTCCCGCTTCCCCAGTTCAAGGGGTGAAAAGTCAAAATGAAATAAAACAAAAATCAGGATTTCAAAATAAATTGCTCATAGTTTTTCTTAAGCTATGGAAGGTATTTTCGTCCCCACAGAAAATGAAGATAAATACATACTGTTTTTTCTTTATTCTATGGAAAATTTTTCTGGCAAGTGGGGACCTTGACTTCAACTCTCTGAGAGTGAGGAGAAATAGGTGAAAAATACTTCATTTACATATCTCACACAATCCGATGAACATTTAATTTGAAATAGTAATTTTAAAATCTGATTGTTATTGATAACCTGTGGTTTCATTTATTTCTTAAATCAAGAAGTAAAAATGGAAGTAACGAGAAGAAACCAGTACTTCTGGCCATTTTCAAAGCCAGGGTCACCTCTTAAAACATTTAGCTTCAAACTTGTGAATTTTGTCTACTTAGTATTTTGAACTAAACTCAAAAGCAACTGAAAAATCAGTGCAGACTGTACACTTTAATGCAGTGCATTTGACATTGTATATTTGTGTGTATATATATATATATGTATTTAAATTTTGAATGTTGGCAATAATTTGAACTGATATTTTTAGGTATGTTTTCTATTCAAGGCAAGGATCTCTTAACCATCTAGTCTATTTATACAGTCAAATAAGAAACAATAATTATGTCATCTCTTTACCTACTTATTTATCTTAGGCTTAAAACTCTTAAAAGTATATATTTTATTTTACCATCTACCACTGCCCCATGTATCCTTACTCATATTTAAATGTGTGTAATTTAAAGGAGTGTTCTGATATTTATCCAAATCTTTATTTTTCTTGGTCAAAAGTTAACACACTTTGCATCATTTCACTTATTTAATCTTTTCATAAAGCTTGACGGCCCCAGATTCTATGTAGAAGGCACTGCTCTTCAGTCACACCTCATATATCTGGCGCTGTTGGGAAATGAGGTTTCCACATGATTGAATTTTCCAGATAATTCAGCTGAGTCCGGCATGCCTTTGCTGAGTGCCTACCATGTGGCAAGTGCATGGGGCATAGGCCTAGTAAGTAAGATCTCAAAAGCTCCTAGCCCGAGGGCTGGGGGCTGTGGTAAGCCTGCTGCACACAGACTTTAATAACTATAATACAATGTGCTAAGAATTATGATGTAAGTATGCACTAAGTGTTGTGGAAACACACATGAAGGGAAAATTAATTCTTCATGTGGGAGGGTAAGGGACCTCAGGGGAAGCCACTGAGTGGGCTTCACCCTTGTTGGGTCTTTTGAGATGAGTAAGAACTGCTGAGAGAGAGAGAACAGAGAGAGGTGAGAGAGAGAGGGGGAGTTGGATCCTAGAAGAAATATTCCTAAGCATTAAAATGTTTAAATTTATAAAGAAATTTAATAATGCAAATAAAATTTTCAATACCAGTAATACTACTACAATGAATAACAGAAAATACCTACCCATTTAACGGGCACTTTCAATGTGTCTGGTAATGTGCTAAGTGCTTTACTTGAATGAATTTTTTCACAAATATATGTATTTATATATTCCCCAAAGAAAATCTGCTATGTATAATTCAACCTTTTCCTAACGCTCTGCTATGAATATAAATTTCTGTACTCCATTGTGAAAACATTTTAAGCTAGCTCTCTCGATGTCATTAGCCACCTTTACTGCTTGGATATATTTAGCTAAGCTGTCATCATTCCAGTTCACAGTCAGCTTCGTATTTACATCATCCCCCACTCCTGCTTCTCTAAGATTTGTGATTCTCGTGTGGACATTCTCAGATGGTGCATTGACAATTTCTTCTCAGGAGGATTTCACGGGCTCTGGAGAGCAGTGTCGCAGAGCAGGACACTCAGATGGTCGATGACGTTTTTTCTGAGTAGGCAGGACAGCACACCAGGACAGCTTGCATTTCTCCAGCGTGCTGGGATCGTGCTCTATTTCAGTGGTTCTCAACGAGGGCGGGGGGAGCTGGCCCTCGGGAGACATTTAGCAATGTCTAGAGACATTTTTAGTTGTCATAATTGCTGATTCTAACACTTTTAAGCTAAAGCTGCTTGCGAGAGAAACTTTTGACGTTATAAACTCCAGAGAATACCATTTATTAATTTGCATTCTCTTGTAAATGTGTTCTGTCATAAAGCTGTAATTGAGTCCCTTAAATGGTATGGTGGTATTTATGTTACAGACTCAGGGAAAGATGTATGCTTTGTCCTTGGGTGGCCATCATTACATTTTTTACTAGTGAGAGGGAAGGAGGTGAAATAGTTATGAGTAGAAATTTGGGGAACAGTGGAGGTGTCATTGTGGGCTGTAAGGCTCATTTCCCGTGAAAATGGAGAAGTAGTACCATTTGTCCTCTAAAATCTGTCCATCATTCTTTCACACAATTTCCCAAAGAAAGTTTTTCTTGGCCAGGCATATATGGTAGCTTTACTTTTGGACTGTTTCTTCTTCTCTCTCTCTCCATACATACATATATATATAATATATATAATATGTTTGCACATACAAACATATATATGTGTATGTATAATTGAAAACTGTAGTAAACTGAAGACTATTTCTCTTTCATTATCTTTGTTTACTATAGAAATAATTTTACTTCTCTTTGATTAGTTTCCAACTTAATTTTTTTCTATTGAATTTAGAGACAGAGTTTTATTGTGGATCATATGTATCAATAAATGTTAGTAAAGTTAAAGAAAATAAATGGATTCCTATATCCAAAATTGATAAGTTATTATAGACATTTATCAGTAATAATTGCATTAATCACTTCTGACCTGAATTTTGACTTCAAGTATAATTCATAAAACTTATGCATATACTTAAATGAAGTAAATGTGTTTTGGTAAGAAAATTACAATTATAGTAATCTTAATAGCATTTCTATTTGTGTTCTTATCTCTGCCATAGACTTATGAGGTAGATATTATTTTAATATTCATTTAAAGAAGAAAAATAGAAGCTCAGAAAAGTAACAATTATTTTTTTTCTAATATCAAGCAAAGACTAAGTATAGCAAGTCATTGCAAAAGTTAAACAGATACCAACTTCAGCTGTAACTATGATTCTTTGCTTTATTAAGGTAAACTTGTAATGAGGCTCCTCAAGGATCTGAGTCCTATAACTTCTGTTCAAGCAATAAGATACCAATAAGAAATGTTTGCTAATCATATTTAGAAACAAGCAAGATAATGTATTTACTACAAGTCTGTGATACAGAATCCTTGATAAAACTGATTTCAGCGAAAGATGAATGGGGCTCCATCCAAGGACACATCGAGTGCCTGTTAGTTTACCTAATACCCTTGCTAAGAAATTTAATTTATGAAGATGTTTTACTCGTGAGCTCCAAGGATACTGTCATAGAAAGATAACAAAGCGTACACGTATACTTATTTTGGGATCTTCAGTGTTGTCTATGAACATTTCTTCTTGCATTCAAATAATACTAGATGTTCTATTTTATAAATACGAATTTAAGTATGTCATGTAAACATCCTCATGTTTCTTGCCTTAACTAAAATCTCTCTGCTTGGTTCTGTTTTCTCCTACCACCCAAGCTGCACAGTACTTCGCTTCTTTGTATCTTAGCCAAGCTCACAGTTTGGAGGTTCTATGTGCAAATTTAAGGTGTTTTGAGGGGCATGCTCCCTCCAGTCCTGTAGGCGAGAATCCTCTTTTGACTCTTCCATCTTCTGGTAGTCACAGAAGTTCCTTGGCTTGTGTCCGCATAGTTTCCATCTCTGCTTTGTTTTGATATGCTGTCTTCCACTGCGTGTTTCTGTCACTGTTGTCTCTTTAGCTTCATCTTCTAAGGATAGCAGCCGTGATGGATTTGAGCCCACCCTAATGACTTTGTCATACCTTAATTACAACTGCAAAGACCCTATTTCCAAAAAAATTACATTCACAGGAATTAGGACTTCCACGTGTCTTTTTGAAGGACACAATACAACTCATGCCAGGGAGCATGTCAGTTACTGTTAGTTCAGAAAAATAAAGCCATTGTGAATGAACAGGAATAAGGGATTTATTACAGTGATTTGATTTTCTATGGTTGTGGGACCCAGTTAAACAATTTATAGAAGACTACTGCTTTTGCATGCGGTGATGGTATTAAGGTTTGGAGCACAAAATTATTTGCCTCATAAAAAGGGAATATTTGATGCAGAGACATACACATAGAAGGAAGATGATATGAAGACATAGGGAGAAGACATCCAACTCTAAGCCAAGGAGAGAAGCCGGGAACACATTCTCTTACAGCCCTCACAGCAACCAACCACGCCAGTTCCTTAAATTTGGACTTCTAGTCTCCAGACCGGAGATAATAAATTTCTGTTGTTTAAACCACCCAATCTGTGGAAATTCGTTAAGGCAGCCTTAGGAAAGTAACGAAATATTTGCTTATATACAGGGTCCAGCAGAAGTAGCGCCTGCTTGTGTGGTTGGTAGAGTAATAGCATGGGTGAAATAATTTATAGTTTTAATTTGAATATTTCACCTAAAATGTCATGTGGTATGTTTGATTGTGATGTTGTTATTTTACAGAATTACATGCTTACAATTTTGTAATAAAATTTTTTGTAATAAAAATGGGGTGTTATTTGTGCTGGGCCTTGTACATCCATGTAAATGGACTTTTTTATTGACTAGAATGCATATTTTAATTTTAGGTTCATTGTTATAATTTTATAAAATGTAAAGAAATTATAGATTTAATTTTGCTATAAATAAATAAATTTCCTACATATATTTTCTCTCTACTGTATTCTTTTTAAATGCCTTAATATTTTAAATTTTTTAATAAAAGAAAATTCATAAAAATTTCTTTTTAATAGAGAAAAATTGTAAACATTTTTAAAAAAATGTCAGGTAGAAATGGTAAGACAGGACAACTTTAACAACTTTATTTTATATTGTTTATAGGAATTATTTACTATATTCTACTATTTCCAGTGAGATGAGTGCTATTCCTTACCATAGTAATTTCATTCTTCAAAAAAAAAAAAAAATCTACAGAATGGGTGGGGATTTTTTTAAGTTGCTAAATGAGTGAAAATTATGGAATTATTACCATTGTAACTATTACTTGATTTTCCCAAAACACATTCTCTTGTCTGTAGATAATTCAGAAGGGCTTCTTATATAAGAGAGGTGAAATTAAAGAATACTTATTCTCAAAGGTAAAATTTTAAAAAAGTAAAAATAAAGTAGCTTTGCTCAAGAGTAGGAAACTATAAAGCTTATGAAAGCAATTGAACCTTCACAACTTTTCAGAGGTAAACTAAAAATACGTGAATTTTTCAAGCATACTATTTGCCTAGATTTATCCTCTGATGAATTAGGATTTATATTACTAAAATTCAGGTATTTGGAGTTTGCTTGAATACCTTGGTTGATGCTTTTTCAATATCTATCTCTTAAAACTAGAACCATTTTTTCCTATAGACATGCTTGGCAGTTTTGAGATTTGGACATGGATTCTTTGGGGATTTTTTTCCTAGAAAAATAGAACAATTTTAAAATCATAGAGAATACCATTTTAATAATACCTAAAGATATTTGTTGAAATTGTTGTCAAAATTTACCTTTGTTCTTCTTTGTTTTTTAGGGATTTACTTTTTCATGCCAAGGGATGTTATTATAAGTTTTGCAGGATTCATTGGAGCATTTTTACCACACCTCAGTTGAAAGCAGGCTTGAAAGCAGGGTAGCACCTTGGTATTTCCCAAGATGCAAGATGACTCCTCCTTTTGTTTATGAGATAAAGTTAATTGTCTCAAAGATATTTACTAAATATCTCAAAATTGTAAGGATAACCTTCTGTTGAAGCTTGTTTATTTGGTGGGTTTTCTAAGTTAGAAGGAAGAGGGAGAAATTGGCATTCCATCATACTGTGAATATCATGGATTTTTAAAATTTGATGGTGACTTTTTGAAACTTTTCATTGCTTTGTGGTACATGATTGTCCTGCATCTGCAGCATCTCAAACTGAGTCATGTAATAGGTATAAAAAAGTGTCTGCAACCCTCCTTTGGTAAACACCGTGATGAAAATTGTGAAGGAAAATGAAAGTTGCATAATTTGGAGTAGGTTAGCTGAACAATTTAATTGATCATAATACATTTATTTTACCTTCTCTAGGTTAATGGAGGAATGGCATAAATCTAGTTGAAATAAGGAAATGAAGGCATGGCTTCTAAAATACTGTGAAATTTTTCACTTCTGTTAAAAATAGTTTAATTTTTAATTATAGAACATTTTATCTAAAAAATTAACATATGTGCATGATTTGATTTTATTCAAAATTCACTTTCTACATTTTATAAGCCACCTTTGAAATGACTTCTATAATGCAGATAGATGGCAAACGCATTGAAGCAGTATTTAACATAGCTTATTATGACACAGTTCTGAGTTTCCTCATACGTATAATTAGCTCTTTAACAGATTCAGCACAGCATAAAAGGTCATAAAATGCATAATAGTCTATTTCTGTTTTGCTTTGAAGGTCTTCCAATGTTTTACCATTAACCTATATAAGCCTCAGCTTCAGCAGCCTGAAAGAGCTGCTGTAAAGATTAAGTGTCAGAAATATGTGACATGCAGCTCAGAGGTTGCTTGTAGTAAGAATATAATAAATAAAATAATTCATCATAATTCTGCAAGCATTCATACATTTGTAAATATAATGCTAGAGTTAAGGGATAAGTGCTAATATCAATAACATTATGGAGATTTTTCTTAAACATACAATTTCATATCCATAGCTATTACTGTCCCCAGGGGACTTATGCCTGCAGAATATGTTAAAGCAAGTTGGGCAGATTTTTTTTATTGAGTCCATGAAATTTACCCCCTTAATCAAATAATGCACTCTCTGACCCTCTCTTAAACCTTGGGTATCCATAAAATAATTTATATATACAAATGGAAAATGAAGTAAACATTTAAGATATGTATAACAAAATGGAAAAACATATAATGAAAATGGACACAAATGGAAAACTATCTCTGTGCTCTATTCCTTTGAGAATACACACTCATCCAAACCAGAGAAACTACCTTCACTTCCATCTCTACAGGCAGTTCAGTCCTTGCCTGTGAACTTGCTGGTGAGGAGAGCTACTTACAGGTAGTGGTTTCAGGGAACATTGATTATCGGGGACCAAATCGAGCTCACTAAGTCAGTTTGTAAAGGCCAGTGAAGAGCAGGAAAATGAAAATTGCTTTCAGATATTACTAATCTGTACCAGGTTTGCGTTAGGAGTCCAGCAATAAAAAAGTTTCTGTATCTCATTACTCATCATTTGAGTCACTTGTTTCCCCTGTTCTTTAATTAACTCCTGTTATTTTACAAAGTGATTTTGCAATGTTTTCACTTAAGAATAGGAAGTGATGGTTTTCGTTCAAACCTTTAACTTTTTTTTATTGTTGCTCTTTTTCTCCTTAGGGATGCAGATCTGTTTTTGTTAGACACAAGAAAGGCCCAAGCTTTAGATGTGGGCTGGCTTGTTTTTGACATCACTGTGACCAGCAATCACTGGGTGATTAATCCACAGAACAATCTGGGTTTACAGCTCTGTGCAGAAACAGGAGATGGTAAGCACTGAATTTCATGTACTTTGTGGTTCTGGTTTTGACACATTGAGAGTTACAGGTTTTGTTGTTTTTGTTGTTGTTTAATTTAACCAATAAGTTTTAGACTTACAATGTGCAAGGTAGTGTATTCCATAAGATAGTATACTATACTAATTAATTAATTGATTTACAGACACACTGAACACACATTTATCGTCAAGCTCTGTGGCGGGGCTGGAGAGGTAAAGAAAAAGTAGGTACTGTTACTGCTCTCAAGGAGTTTTTAATCTTGTATTGAACACCTGTATGCAAACAAGGAGAAATAATATAATAATACCAAAAAAACTATATGCAAAGTGCTATGGACCTATGCCTTGCTTGGGGTGGTGGTAACAAAACTATACAATCTGTAAACATGAGTTGAATTGTACATTAAGTAAGAATGAGTGTTACTATGTAAATTGTACCTCAAAATCTGACTAAAAATAACAAAGAAATATATATTTTCAAAAGTGCTAGGGAAACAGACAAAAGAGCTACTGATAATAACACAAGGTGGAAGGGAGATTGGGGATAGAACAAAGGAGTCACAAAATAAACCCACAGAAAATAATACTCAGTTAACTCTTAACATATTGTAGTATTTGGTCAAAGACAGCAGCTCCAGAATCATTTGTGGGAGGGGTCTGTAGGAAATCTTCATTTTTAAGAAACCCCAGAAGTTATTCTTATGCTCACAAGTATTCATTGAGCAACTATGTGCTACATGCTTGGCCAGCTGCTGGAGATGAAACGGTAAGCAAATGAAGAGATGGCTTCATGAGGCTTGATGAGGCACAAGGTAGTAACCACATAATGATATGGTTGAATGTACGGCACTACACAATGAATAGAGTCTGATAGACTTATGAGTATTGACCAGTGAAAGAATTGAAGCTATAACCTTAAAGGTTAGGAAGATGTGATTAGGGAAGAAAGACAGCCATTTCAGGTACATAGAAAAGCATTTATAGGCTGTGGTGAAGAGGGTGCTGGCACATTGGGTAGGGTGCCAGGGAAGCCATGGCCAGGTCATTCAGGGTATCATTGGCCTTTGATGACTCAAAGAGTGAAAAATTTAAAATTAAAATCAGGACTTCCAGGTTATTTAAAATTATGTTTGTCATGGTAGAAGTCTAGAAGATAATTTATTTAATGATTTATTAACCTGATTAGTATTTTTTTAAGTAGTAGAAATGTACCAAGTGGGCCTACATTGTGTTCTTGCCCCATACCCTACAGATATTAGGGTCAGGCCTAGGGAGGGTTATGGGTTGGCCAAAAAAGTCCACTTAGTTTTTTTCCATAAAGTAAAATATACATTTTTCATTTCCCCAATAGCTTTATTAATTTGGATATTTGAGTACTTTGGCTATCTCCCACATGTATTACATTGATTGTTGTCAGTTAATGTCTTGATTTGATTGCTATCAACTGTGACTGGTCTACCCCACTGTGGAGCATAGTCCAGCAAGAAATCTCCTGCACAAAACTTCCAAAACCACTTTTGACATGTTCAATCAGTGACAACACCTTCTCCATACACTGCACAATTTTTTTTTCTGTTTCAGTTGTGTTTTTACCTTTCTTGACATAATAAAGCACCATATGCCAAAAATGTTGCATATTTTCTTTCATCTTCAATATTAAAATGGCTATACAAAAATCTACCAATTTTTAAAAGCTTATGCTCAGTGAAATAAGCCAGACAGTGAAAAATAAATAACATATGATCTCACCTATAGGTGGAACCTAATCAACAAAGCAAACAAGTGAGCAAAATAGAACCAGAGACATGGAAATAAAGAGCAAACTGACAGTGACCAGAGGGGAGAGGGTAGGGAGATAACAGGGGAAAGAAAGAGGAAGGTAGACTTATACATGTTCAAGTCAACGAACGTGTATAAAGACCCATGGACAAAGACAACAGGAGGAGGATTGTTTGTGGCAGGTGGGGGGGGTAGGGCTGGGGAAAGTAATGGGGAGAAAATGGGGACAACTGTATTTGAACAACAATAAAAAAGTTAAAAAATGAAAAGGAAATAATGCACACTGATATGACAGCTGTCAAATGCAATTCAACAAAATTGTTTTGAATGAAGTTAAAGACAACGAAGGACTCCTTTCCCTAAGAGCCATCTTAGGGGAAAAAAACAATAAACTTTTTGACCAACCCAGTAGCTTTCAAAGGTATGATAATTAGAGAACATGCCTCATTAAATTTTACTGTGTTTAGTTCTTCACAGGATCAAGCAATAGACACATTAATCATAGAATCTGTCTCACTCATTTCTCCTTGCCTTGTTTACTGAACTACAGCTAAGCATAAGCTGTGTCTGTCTTTGGTCTCTTTAAGGGGTTCATTACTGTAAGCAATAGGACTTCATGTGCCATTGTTTTACTTACAAGCAAATTCACAGCCTAAGAATGATAACAGACCACTGTTGTCGCTCCAAGGTTTTGTATGTGGAATGAGGCTGACAGTCATACATTAAGTATGTTCCAGAGTTAGTGTAGGGAAGGTTTCATAGGCCTTGGCTGAAAAAAGGATGTTTTTGTTGAAAGTGTTATAGACAAGTTTCACACTCTCCTCCAATCCAGACTTTCCATCGATTTTGATTACAATGCTGAATTTTTTATAAACAATTTTATATTTTGAACCATAGGTTATGTTTTAGTTGTGGCTTTGAGATTAGTGTTCAGGATTTTCAGATTTCAAGCATTATAAATGTGGACTGAGAAAAACCCATATTTAAATAATCTTTCAAAAATCCTTACAGTGTTAAGCTACTGTACATTTATGGTCAAAAGTGGGACTGGGAATTCGGCAGCGTCGGGACGAGCCAGTCATTTCTTCCCTGGTATGCGGCCCAAACAAAAAAAAAATGAAGTTAGTGGTATGTGCTTCTCCCAGTCTTCTCCTTGGGGATGTGCTTGAAATGTCAACCTAAACAACTCAAGAGATCTCTGAAACATGATCAGCCTGTCCCCCACCCGCTTGAAAATTTTGAAATTTCTCTTTTGTTTTTTCACTCCTCTTCTATTGGTTCTTTTTCCTTTGCTATCTATCTATGTAGTTTAGCTTCTATCTGCTTTCAATTTATCTTCTTCTCTGCCAGAAGTATTTCACATTTTCAGTTTCCTTCCCCCCTTGATTTTTGCTCCTATATTTTAAGCACAAATTTACTTTAAATTACTGATGTATTATGTTTTTAAGGCCCTAAAATAAACTAACATTTCCCATCTTTCAAAGGTTTCCGAATTCCTCATGTAAGAGTTAGGTTTGATACATACAGCACTTTGTTGCTCTTCTTTGTCTCTTCAATATAGTCTACTATAAAATATTAAACAGTGAAGTGTGCTGGACAAGTTGGCTTTTCGCATTTAAGCGACACTTAAAACAGGTGTTAACCAGCAGTAGAGCATCCATGGCCTTAGTGAAGCAAGTGACCTTCCCAGGGCCTTGCTTCTGTTAACAGCAACCTCATGGAGAATATACATGTGATATTTCTCTGTAAATGTGGAGAACCAGATGCTCCGTTCGTTACTGCTGCTGATGTTCTCAACATAATATCATGCTATTGCTTCAAACAGGGCAGACACATCATCTTTTATTTGAAATAATGGATTCTAAATATGTTTACTTCTCAGCAAAAGTAACTGGAAGTTATAAAAGAATGATAGAAAAGTCCGCTTTCCAATTCATTTGTTGACTATTTTTCATTCATTTGTTTGTTCAACATAAAACTGTTGAGTGCCTGTGTATGTAAGACAAAAGTTAAGGGTCAACATAACTTGGGAGACACAGACATATGTAGTTAATCTTGGAAAGAATAAGCTACCATAAATGCTAAAAAAATAGTAGTATAATCAAGATGCTGTAAGAAAACAGAAAAGACCATGGTTCAGGTGGCATTTAAACTAGGTCAGCTGGGTAAGATTTCAAGAAATGGAGTGAAAGAGGAGGGAATTGTGGCAGTGCATGGAGTGAGGGTGAGGCCAGGAGGAGAGAAATCGTTCCTGGGTGAGGAAACGATGTGAGTAAATAGATCAAATGGGAAAATGGCATGGTATAGTCTGGAAAAAGTCCATAGTCCAGAGTTAGCTGGACCCACTTCCATGTGTAAAATATGATTGCAGATGCTATTAGGAAAGTGATTTGGAGGCAAATCATGGAAGGCACATTAAATTTAACTTATGTATAGTATATTCTTGTAGCTTGCTCACACTTCATAAAAGAACTAGACTTGCTGCTTTAATCAATCACAGCAACACCATCATGATTACATGTTGGAATGAATATCAGTTTCATGAGGTCATGGGATGTGTATTTCTTGTTCACAATTACACCCTCAGTGCTTAGTACAATGCAGATTGTAGGTATTAAAAACACGTCTTGAATGATCATTCAATGAGTTTGTGATTTAAAAGGCTCTTTCAAACCACCTGACACTGAACATGTTACTCTTAGAAAGACATTCCATACTGTGAGTTTTGGGTGATTATTAACCAAACCAGTTTGGTGTAACACAGGAGAAGAATTTTGTACCACAAACCACAGTACAGTAGTTAAAATAGTTTCAATCATAAGGTGAGGAGAAATTCACTGATGAATATTATTAAATTTTACTTACCCTGCTTCTGCAAAGAAAAAAAAATCACAGAGGCCTAAATGTATTTTGGATATCAAAAGACCGTTGAAATCAAAAGTAGCATTATGATTTCTCAGAGGACCTGTGGAAAATATGTTAGTTTGTGAAATGTTCTTTTTAGAAATCTGACAAATGAACTGCCATGGATTTGGCAGGAGAGTTTAAGAATATTCTACTGATATATTTTTTTCATGCAGAGTAGATTATCCTCTGAGTTTCATAGGTCTGTTTCAGCAAAATAAAGCAATCATAGGAGCAAGTAAACAAGCAAAATGCTGCTTTTTAATGGACAAATATAGAGATTCTAGACAAGTGGGTGTATCCAATTGTGCAAAATCAGTTTCAAAGTTCTCAAGAAGTCCCTCGTGGTTATTAACAAACCTCCATGATACAATATATACTCTTTTTTAAAAGCAAATAAGTAATCTTAGGTCTGTCTTATAATTTATTGTTAGATTTTCAATTGCCTAAATTATAAAAATATATTTATTATATGACTTATTAGGACTTTATGAAAATTGTTATTGAAAATTAGTATCCTATACACATACATACACACAAGGTTTATTACAGAGCAGTTTAATCTAGGTCAAAGATGAGGTTTTCATCCTAAACACTGTAATTTTCCGTTGTGTGATGCTTTATATAGTTTAACCTTCCAAGTAAATTGATTCTTTTTTCAAACTTGGGTTTATAGAATAATTTAGAGATGGAAAAACAAAGATAGTATTTTTGGGATCATTAGACTGTCTTTTTAAAAAGCCTATGTTTTCAGACATTTTAGGTTTGGCAATACTCAGAATGAATTTTGCCAATGACTTTTTTCCTCCGTATTCAAACCCACTAATACGTCAAGGAAAATTCAATCCGTATGTTTCTGATTCATTTGTATTCAAGTCATCAAAGTGTTGTTTTGTAAAGGTATTGTTTAATGTCCAAGAAACATTGTAAGTTTCTTTTTTTAAATAAGACTCTGAAATCCATTTTTCTTCAAACAAAGTTGTGACATAATTTCCAAGCATACAAAGGTTAAAAATTCAGATTTAAAGTCAGAGATTTAAAGTTTTACTACATTTTTTAGCCAAATCAAGAAAAAAGAAAGATTTCAGAAATATAACTGTCAAATTAAATTTCATTTTAATTGATGCTTAAGTATAATTTGAATAAATGTATAGTCATTGCTACAGCTAACTTAGAATTTAAAGTTTTGATAACTAACTCATTTGAGTAAGAAGGATAAGTAAATAGCTCTATTCTGGAAATAAAATTCTGAGATGCAATCATTAGAAAAGCTAGATTTAAATATTGGCTCTTAAAAAATATTTCATATTTTAGCCATAGCATCAATAAAATGAGTGTAATAGTCATTATCTTGCAAGGACAGTATAAGGCTGTATTAGATGATAGGGCCCAGAATACCATATAGTAAAACAGGAATTCAGGTCTTTATACTCAGTTGTCTGCATAGTAGTTCATAGGGGCTTTTTATTTACTCCAGATGGCACTCCTTTAACTTGGGATCAGTTATTTTTTGTAGAAGTTTTACATATGTGTTAAGGAAGTTTTAAATAAATTCACTAATGATAGTCCACCAAAGACAGGTAAGATTATTGACATATGTTCTTAAATTTTGATTTGGTAGCACAGTGTATAGACAGTTACTAACAACTTTGGTTGATGAAATGATTATTGATAGGAAACTTTGAAATATATTCTGGCCTAGGGTATGAAGCCAACAGAAATGAATGTTCAGAGATATGTGTCAAGATTAATTGCTTGCTTATGTTGATTTTGTATTTGTAGACATCACTGAATATCAAATTATTAGTACTATCGTACTATGGTATTATTAGTAATATGGTACTTTTCTTGAGTCCCAACCATTTTATCCTTAGAAAAAAATAGTGTAGTTATTTTGGGGATAACTAATTACATCAAAAATATAAGGGAAACAAGCTTCCTGTCACTCAGTAGGGTTATGTAGAGGCATAATTACCATCAGGAGAATTTTACAACTTGGAGATGCCTCAATGTAAATTGCCAGTAATTGGCTAGTAAACCTGTTAGCAAGACTTACATATCAACGTGACTTCTTACAAAGATTGTAGAATTACAAGCAGTATTTTAATACTCATAGAATACATGGATAAAGAAACATTGACAGCCTTTGGTAAAGAGTAGTGGCCTGATAGTTCCAATACACATAAGTTGTGATAATATATATAGAAAAATGCACAAAACCCCATATTTTATAAATGTTTCCCATAAAAGAATCAGAAACTGAAACTACCTTTGAAATGATTGCAAGAACATCAGAGAAGATACAAAGGAAAGAATCCATTGTAATAGCTGTCCTCTTCTTAGACTACAACTACTGTTGGTCGTATTTTTCAGACTTTGAAAACAGGTAAAGTTACATTTTTTTCTCTTGTTAATACGAAAGAGTTTTGTCTGTTCTGTTTCTTGAAATTTTATTTATCTATACATATACCAGACCTTTCCTAAAAGCTCCAAGAATTTAATCTTCTTTTATTTCCTTATCATTATTACAAAGACTTAAAAGTCTTAACTTTAGTTTTAGTTATCAATACAATAAAATTAAAAGTGGGCATTTTAAAAACTTTTATTACCCAGGGTTCTTCCATGTTATCTACTCTTTGACATATGACAGAGTTTTTGTTGTTGTTGCTCATTCCTAGAAATTGACAACTGCTACATCTACATTAATAGTAAGGAATAGGATTAGTCATTTTTCTACCACCTTGGGGTGTTTTTTCTAAACACCTTGAGGTGTTTTTTACTACTTACAGAGTAATTTAACATACTGATAAAAAATTTCTTCAAAATTGCATTATTCTGTGATATCTCCTAAATGTGCTATTGATAAGTGAAAGAATTTGGTTAATTAAAAGTTTGTTGTGTTATCCTTGGGATCCCTAGGACAGTCTTTTTACCTCAGGAGAAAATTCCCAAGTTAAGCCTCTCTGTTGTCAGTAACTATTTATCTGTGTCAAGGGTCAAATGATTAATGTGGCTGGTTAATCTCAATATCAGCTGATAGAATGCTAACAAGTAGCAAAAGAAATTCAGAGATCAAAGGTGATATATTTTTGTCTTACTGACTACAGTTTCTCACGAATATTTATCTAAGTTCAGAAAGTTAACCTATATCCACTTACCAGAGGATCTTTTAAACATTTTGAGATTTGATAATATTCTCTTCCCTTATCTGAACTCCATCTTATGAGAGAATTAAGTCACATTTGTTCATTAAAGCATATGGCTCCCTTTTGCTGAATTTATGATGATGACAATTGGTTTCAAATAGATAAATGAGAGTTTACATCAGTGAAACTGCAGGAATCACATATTTTGCTAAATGTTCTGGAAGGAAAAAAGCAACATACACTCCTATGATTTTCCTAGGTAAATATTAGGATAAAAGAAGTAGTTCTTTATGTACTGTTTAATGTTAAGGATAATCAGAGTATACTTGCTTGACTTTTGGATGAATGGAGAAAGAAGGGCAAGGGTCAAGTCAAGGAACCTGTATAAGGGACCCATGGACAAAGACAATGGGGGATTGAATTTGGGAGGTGTGGAGAGGGTAAGGCAGGGGAGAGTAATGGGGGAACATGGGACAACTGTAATTGAACAACTAAAAAATAAATAAAAGAATAAACAGAGAATAGATAAGGAATATTCATTTTCAAACACTTAACTAAGTAAAATAAATACGTAAAGTTGTATTTTTTCAAGCAATCTAGAAATTAAATCAGTGTACAAAACAGGAAGATTTAAGGCACAAGGAAAAAAGTGCCTAAGGAATGGAAATTATTATGGCGGCGGAGCTGTTTGTATTGTGAAGGAGTGAGCTACATGTGAATCGAGGAATTCACCATTTATTTGACCTTTTGTCTAGGGATTATTATATTGCATTAGAAAATGTATCAGGTGATTGTAGTTTAAAAGCATATACTTACATCATATATGAATCATTATTCATATATAAATATTATTTTCCGAGGCCATGGTGAATAGAAATGTACTGTCATAAAAGTACCTGATAACTAGTTACATTCAAACTCAAATTCAAGATATTATATAAAATCAGAGATGGAGAAACTGGTAAAGGGAAGCAACACATTCCACGCATGTTCTTTCAGGGTAAGCGTGTGTGTGTGTCAGAAGAGAATATCGAGGCGGAAACACATTCACAAGTTATCACGTAAGGAGTCAGATACAAGTTCACAGCTGGAAATATATCACTATTAAGGTTTCCAGAGAGGTCTTATTAAAGCATTTAGTGTAGTTCCTTTTACTTTTTCCCCCTTTTTCTTTAAGTGCCACAGAAATTTTTTCAGTATCATAACAAAGCAAAATCTATTTGTTTCGAGAGCATATTACAGTTGCATTCCAAAGCACTAAAACATAAATTAATTTATGACAATGTATTTGTTGCTAAAAATTTTGGTTTTGGTATGAATCAGGCCATGAAGAGAGTTTTAAAGTATAGCTAAATATACATTGGTCATTTTATATGAATGATTAAAAAAATGAGAATTCCTTTATTTTTTTATGGTAAAAATGACTAGATGTCTACTGAAAATAAATATGACATAGAATTTCCTTGGTGTCTAAAATCAGAATTTGATTTTCCAAACCCATGTAAGCTGTGACCTATGGGTTTTCTAACTCATATAATGTCTTAAAGTACATCAAAGAACATAAATTTTCCTGTAGGCTTTAGATTTTTTGCTATTTCCTGCTGCATAAAGATGAGCAAAATTATCAATATGCCTTTCATGACTAGAGTAACTAAACATAAATGTTGAAGCACTGCTAAATTTCTACTTTGTTCAACCCAACATCTTATAATTCTCTTATTAATCATATAAGATTTTCATAAACTATACTTTATTTTCAAATTCTATCCAAACTTATTTTCTGTTTAATTGAAAATCTGCTGTTTATATACCCTGATTTTTATAGTGTTTTTTTTTTATCAATGTTAATCATTCTTCTATGTTAATATCTCAATTTTTTTTTTTTTACTTTTTCATTATTAAATCCAGGTTTTACTTCCTAGGTACATCTTTAGTTCATTTTAAATAAATATTCAAACCATGTATTTGCTGTGAGGATCAATCAAGATAATTTTAATAACTAAAAGAAACTAACATTTCCTGAGACCTTACTAAATGCTGGGAATTTTGCTAAGCTCTTTAAATGGAATGTCTACTTTATTTTCATCATTATCCCATTTTGTGCCTGAGTAAACTTAGCCTTAGTTTAAGAATCTTGTCCATGAGTCTAAAAATGATTTGTTTTGAGAGGTCTTAGATGCTATGACTCTCACAAATTATATGAAGTTTGTGTAAATTCTAAATAAAAATGTATTTTTATAATTTCCAAATAAAACAATGCTATTCCCAATTATTGTTATGGAACAAAATTAAATTTTATATTGGATATGTTGGGAATTACCCATGGGCTTTTCTATTTTCTGTCTGGAATGTAAATGTGATCTGGCCCCAAAAATGTAATAGCAGTTTTATCATATTTTTTATTTTCCCAATCTAACTACAGACTTCAATAGTTCTCTTAGCTCCTTACACAATTAAAGTTAATTTGATAAATTCATACATTGAAAAGAAGGAAAAGTGACTTTTCTCTTGCCAGGGATTGACTTCAACCTATAATTAAATTTAGCCAAATTTGATTTCTTTATTTTTAATTTGATAACTAACTTCCCCCTTCCTTTGTGTCCTGTGTTGCTCACTCATGCATTTTGATAGAGTCTCCTTTTCTTGTTTTCTCTCCTTCTCTGCTTTACTCTCTAATCCAATCTCCTTGATGAGGAATCCTCATATCCACCTCTCCCCAACTCTTTTCAAGTGTCAGCTGCTCAAGTTTGTGATTTAAACCGGGGTGCCCCAAACTCACCCAGAGTCTAGTCAAGAATGCAGTTTCCAAAAAACCTAGTTTATTGTTTTGCAAAAGTCAGTATGAAATCAGTCCTTTCTCTCATCAGAACATCCTTTCTCCCAGCATCAAAGCTGACAGTGAATTGGTACTGTTACTACTTTAAAGAGGTCTTGGGCTACCTGAATTTTGTTTTGGGGAGCAAAACATTGAGGGAAATTTTTTAAAAAGAAAAATCTCTGGCAATGAAACACAGGTTCAATTTGTCAGTGTGCTTAGCTCCCCCCCCTGCCCCACCCCATATAAGCAGAGCTTCATTGTATGAACCAGGAGTGCTTTTCTAAAAAGCTCATATTTTGGGAGAAATTGTTTTAGTCTTCAAATTTACATATAGCTCAGTTCTGTTGACAATGAAGCACCATTATTCTGATTTATTGAATATCTACATCTATTTTTGATGTCTATCACTATATCTTTGTTAGAGCTCTGAAATGGGCCTCTCATAGCTTAGTTTGGTCTTATGTAATAATTTGTAGTAAGAAAATAATTTTCCTTTATAAACAGATGTTGATTATAGAATATATTCAGTAATAATTTGTGAAACTTGAGGTTGTTCTTTTACCATGTCCATTTTATACACAATATTTCGAAACTAGGTTTTAAAGGTCATTTTCTTTGTTTTAATTTATAATATGTTTATATTTGAATGAGAGCTACATGCTAAACATAATTTGCTTATGCAAATTTTACCATCACAACACAAAGACATACATAAAAATAGAATTTTGAAATCAATGATTTAAAAGTAAGCAGAGACAGAGAGGAGTTAGTCTTGCTTCATTATCTGGTGCAAGATGTATTTTACCATCTTTTACATCGCCCTTAATGGAAATGGATATGGAAGTGTTCGGCTACATCTGTGTTTCTGTTTTTGATTTTCCCTAATTCGGAACAGCACCAATCTTGCCCAACAAATGCCAATGTCAGGAACATATTCCAGTTTTTGTTATTTGTTATATTCCTCATTTCAGACTCTCATAGCCCTGGCTTAACTAATAATCTGAGGGGTAAATATTTTCATGCTTATATCAATTTAGGACCATGAAGATTATGAAATTCTCCTTATTTTTGCCATATACCAGCATTAACTCTGTTTTTCCCACTGTTCTTTCTGCTGTAAGTTTAACTTATTGTTGGTACACATTTCTTAAGGACATACTGCAAAAATAATAGCAGCGCTGGTTTTGCATCTCAAGCAGGGAGCACGATGGGAAGAAGAGAGAACCTTTAAACAGTGTGAGGTATTAGGAGTCTCTGTGGTTCTGTGCTGTTGAGCCTTAGCGTTTGGTGCACCTGGTGTAAGCTCACAGGGGATGAAAAAAGAAAACAGAAACAAAAGCATCTAACGTGCAAGCTCAATAGTATATATTGTAAGTGGTGATCAAAATTTAAAATTAGAGGGAAATTATTTTGATAGAAAAATTACATGTCCTAGCTCCTTAAAAGTAAATGCACACCAATTTCTTTGTAGTGTGGCAAGTTTCAATTTAGCGGAATAGAAATCTGGGAAACCACCTGCCCTTTCATGGCTGGCAAGGAGTGTCTGATTTTGAACTTAACAAAACAAACAGCTATAACGCTATTCTTGACGGACACAGTTTGTGGGTCACTGAGAGACCTATGAAATGGAGGGTTTTCCTCTGGTCTTAAGGTAAAAAGCAGAGACCTAAGATGAAAGCATCAGCCCTGAAAAATCCCTAACAAAGGGAAACACTGTGTATTTAAAGGAATAACATAGTACTGTAGGGTTGGCAGGGTTGAGTTAAATATCTGACCCTTCTTGAGCTTTTATTCATTTGAAATGTAGCCATTGTTTTGTTATGAGTAAATATGATAATGTATGTAAATCAATATACCTAACTTCAATAAATGACAGCTGCTGCTTCTCTCTTAACTTCAGAAATATTGAATTAGCTAACCTTCTCAATTCCCAGTTTCTCTGATCCTTTGAAAGGCATGCTTATTTTTACTTTTGGGTACCAGCTATAATCAAATGATTTCTCTTCGAAGTAATTTGACTGATACATATATGAAAGTTCTAGTTATGTTATGAGATCAGATGAATGCTGATGACCTAAGTTGATCCAAAGGTGAACACTCTAAAAATCTAACTATTGTTTTGCATGTGGACAGCTCAGAAGGATGCTTTTGTTCTGGGGGCTGCCATGGAATCAAGGTGTGGTGAGATCTCACCTTGAGACTAGTCCTTATGTGAGGTGGGCGAGTTTACATTCTTGCCGTAGCCTGGGATATGAGAAGTTGAAGAAAAGTTCTGTTTTTCATCACTCAGAAGAATGTTTTGTGGTCCAATCTTCATATGTCTAAGAAATAATTAAGCCCCAAATGTCTTAACTCATTTTTTTTTTTTTTTTTTTTTTAGCAAAAGTAGACGCTTATCACGGCATAGGCATTAGACATCTCAGTATCAGTTCTTTACTGCAAATTTGGGAAAATGCCTTTTACTCTTTTCACTCTTTCTCTTTATTAGGTGTCAAAATAATATATTTCTCTTCCATTATGGTAGTGCTAGCCTATTGTAAAGATTCTAGAAGAATAATAGCTTGTGGTCATTTCATGGATTCATGTGTCAAGTTGAAAGGGAAGATCAAACATTTAATGACCATGCTTTTCTGTATGATAAAATATCTTTTGCATTGTATGTTATATAAGCTGGTAAAAATAATGTTTTCTTTAGATATGCAAAAATTTCCTAAGCAACTGTGTTAAGTTCATTTTGAAGGCCACTTTCTCCCACTGCATAGATAAAATGCAGAGAATAAAATTAATTTCACTGCTACGAAACAAATTAACATGACTTTGAAGTCTAAAATCTTTACTTTATTGATATATTAACATATAAAATAGTTTTTAAAGGCCCTATTTTGTTGATTTTCGTTGAAAATCTTCATCATTATATTCATTTAAATCTCCTATGGTTTTAAAGGAGAGAAGTATGTGTACTTTTTATTTTAAAAAAGTCACATAATGGGGGAAAAACTGAAAAAATTCACTTTTCCCATAGTCTTCTGAAAAGAATGTTTCTACTTTCTTAAAATAAGTGAGGGCTGTAAGACCAACTGCTGACCGGTCCTTTTGGTCATGTGACAGATGCTAGAGCTTGTAGGGCCTCAGGGGAAAGGTGCTTTATATGCAGGGGCAAAAGGAAGTTTACAGTTGTTCATATGGAAAATAACACAATAATAAATAACACAAGAATAAACTCTGTGTTTTGCATACTCACCACTGTAAACCTACTTTTGTTCCACCCTGTATGAAGAGAAGAGCTATTAAAAAGTAAGTGCTTCCCTGGTTGGTGTGGCTCAGTTGGTTGGAGCTTTGTACCATAATCCGGAGGTCGAAATTTTGATTCCTGTTCAAGGCACATGCCTAGACTGTGAGTTTGGTCCCTGGTTGAGGTGGGTATGAGAGGCAACTGATTGATGTTTCTCTCTCACATTGATGTTTTTCTCCCTCTCTCTCTCTCTCTTTCTCTCTCTAAAATCAGTGAGCATCTCCTTGGGTGAGGATAAAAAATAAGTAAGAAAGTAAGTAATGCTTATATGAAGGTGAATTGAAATTCTTAGTTTGAGATTCATATTCCACTATCTGAAAATATGGACCAAGTTATAGTATGCCGCCCACTTCAAAATGAAGTTCCATGAAAAGAAACTAATTGTTTTCCCTCACCTCAGTCCCACCCTCAGGGCATAAAACATTTGAGTATTCTGGACAGGTTCCCCAACTAGGCACACACCTCTGGCCTTGCTCCTTTATGGTTCTCAGCCTTTCTTTCCTCAGGTCCTTCCTCCTGGAGTTCCGTGAGCTTTCTTCTCAACTGTTTGTCTTTCCCCCCATCAACCATGCCTGTAGTCAGCATGCTGAGATGTTCCTGACCAAATATCCACTTTTCTAATCCCCACCATGTTTTCAAACTGTAGGGCTTTATAGTCCCGTCTGCAAAAAGTTTTAGAAGGAATTTCAACTTTTAAAACAGTATCTTCTTCCTTTGAACTTGTCTACCTCACACACCCCAATCATAGAGGAAAATGGATTCCTTCTACTGTCATTTCACCAGGAATTATAACCCCATTTCTTATCTGCAGGTAACCGTCAGATTTCATGTCAGTGCATCAGGATTCAGTTCCCAGTTGCCTTCTGTGAATTGCAGAGCTCCACTGTGTCTTTTCTCCTTTAACGTCAGCCACAGAATCTTATCCCTAGTCACATATATGATTATATTTGTTCCTTCTTTTGTTTTTGATTCTTTTTAATACTGACAATGGAATTGTAAATATGGACTAATTAATATAAAATAAAGCGGCTATTTTTAATTTACTCTTTTAAATATCACCATAAAGAAGAGAATGAGAAGCTGTAGCATAGGCATTGCATGGAGAGCTTGGTTTGTTAGCACCCCAGAATTATAATAAAGAATCTCTCAAAAATCTTACTGCCTTACACTCTGGCACCCCAATAAATTTAATTTAAAAATATTTCTAAATACCACTTAACTATGAGTTTCCAGCATCACTGAAATAGTTTAATAGCCGAGACTTACTTTGTTTTTGAGTTTACAAGGCAATGTAAGCCATCTTAAAACAAGAAAGTTCTAAGCACAAATGTAAAATTCTGTTTGTGATATTTCAAATCCATGCACTTATAGCTGGTGCTAAGTCTATGCTTTTACTATAAAACTAGAAACTATGCAAATTTTTCATCAAATTATAACAGAGTTGAAATTCAGAGCTAGATTGCAATATGCTTAATTTAAGGTTATGCTAAGTTAAAGTATATATGGAATTTAAGTAAACAAAATTGTATCTTTTCCACATTCCTTAATATCTGACTTAAAATGATTTAGTCTACATGCTTGGTAGAGAATTCTGCACATTTTAATTCATCTGTTTCTAAAAGGGTTAAAATTCCAGTAGAATTTAGAGTTTAGAAACCATAATTTAAGAGCACCAGAATCAAATTTAATCACAGACTGAAAATAAGCAAAGATCAGGAGACTATGTGAATGGGAAAGAATGCATTGATTTATTTTCTATGAAATCGTTCGTAGAGGATGCTGCAAGAATCTCTTTTGAAATGAATGAAATATAATTTGTATGCAAGTTTTATCACAGGTGTTTTGGGTTAAGCAGCCAATTACTGTGGGTTTATAGGAGAAAAATACAAACCGGAATTTATGCTTAACATTGTAGATATGAACGTTTAGACTCTGATAAAGCCTCAAATGAATGTTTTCCAAACTGTATATTCAGGAGGGAAACTAAATGCTCCTATTTGGAACCACTTACCCTTGTAACATCAACATGTCTCTAAAGAGCTGTTTTATGTCAGAGTCTCCTTTAATAACCCTGTTTTTAAAGAAATAAACATTTTGAAAGTCACATTTTCCAAAAAGAAGGTCTGAAATACAAAACCAGTGAGTTTGGGATGGACCTTGGGTTGGCCAGCTTACTTTCTCTGTGACTTTAAATGTTAACTGGTGGGTCCTTAGGCAGATGTGAATATAATTCCCTGACCCCCGGTGCTTCAACAAAGGCATAAGGGTCAGAGTAGCAGATCTGCAGTCTTGAATCCCCAGCTTCAGTTATGACAGAATTTAGTGAGTATGAGCCCCAGTGTCCCATACTTCCCCCTTGATTGCTGTGCAAAGACAAGAATTGTTTCTTTTTAGAAAATATCATCTTTGCCCTGTCTTTATTCACTCTGTAGTTAATAAAACTGAGAAACTATAAGACCAAATATTTGCTGTTCGTATTGTTTCTCTTCCCTTGGTACTTGTATGATCTTTCTGAGAGAAAATAAGATGGCCAAGATATGAATAGTTCTAAAGTTTTTTACAAGCAAAGATTTAATGGGTATGCTTTGTATAAACACAAAAGACAAATACCGTTGCCAATACCAAACTTTGGAATTTCATTTTTGTTCGCATTACCCCTCTCATTTTATAATCCAAAAATTCTATCATATACAAACCTGGGATAATTGGGTATAGACAATGTTTCTTTGGGTCCAGCTGCCATCAGTGAAATCACTGGACTTTGGTATGTTCTTTAAAGAACCTTTCCTATCTCCTCTCTCCTCCTGTTTGTGCGGGTGACCCCTAGTGTATTTAAGCTTGAACAACTCCCAGCAAACAAATTCTGCTCTCGTTATCACCCTACCCATTGAATAGATCACCTCCCTTTCATCTGCCTAGTGTACGACATTAAGCCATGGATATTAGGCAAGAGAAGTGTCTTCTTGATCAGACAGCCACTTCATGCCATCGCTGGCACTGTCTGTCGCTACGGTACAGTGGTTGGTACACCTTAAAAGCCCCAATGTTCTGCTCACCTTTGAACTGCTGCCACTCTGTGAAGCTCATGCTAATGCTGACTACAGTGTAGGAGATGAACTTGGACCCACATTCTGTCATCCTGTGCCCATGTGGAGAGGCTGGCATGCCTCTCTTCTGACACAGGGAGAACCTGTGTTTTACCACTTGTGTCACATTATTAACCATGATCCAAAGTAGTGATGTCTTGCCTTCCCACTGTTTTACAGGGACTTTCAGTAAAAGCAGTCCTATTAGGTATTCTTGAATTCTCTTGGTTTTTTTTTTTTTTTTTTTTTTTTTTTTAGGAGTTAGTCATGCAGACTTATTGAAGCCACATAGGAAGGATCCCTGAGTTACAGACATAAAACCACTGCTTCCTTAGACTCACTGGGATATTGTTCTGAATCAGTGAATTAAGGATTCACCTTTTCCTTAGGATGACTTTCCCATGAGGTTACTCCATCCTCATTCAAATATTTGCCCAGTGAATTATGCCTACCAGTGTTCAGGCTATGCCTGGATATGTCTGAGTCCTAAGGTGAATAAGCTTGGGGTCAAGCTGATGCTCCAACTGCCCTTTTAATTTAACACTCTTTTCTTATGTCATCCCATTTTTATTTTCACTATATATTCAATGTTTAATCTTTATATGTTATCTATTATCATTCTACATATTTTAAACTAGAAACCATAAATAAGGATCAGCTTGTAAAAGTAAATCCGTGGTGATACGTACCTCCTTATAGTTTTCCTAGATCAGAATGTTTAAGGTAGTCTTCTTTACTTATGTGTTTGCAATATCTGAAACACGCTGTTCATTTAATAATAAAATTCAACATGTTCAATTACATTTGATAAAAGATCCACTATTTTTAATACATGTGATAGAGTCTGTGTTCCCATGAGCACTTCTAACAAAAGCAACTGTTCAGCCATTTAAAAGGTTTGATCTACATAATTGGTGCAGGTATATTGTGTCTGAAAGGGCAGGTCAAATAGTTAAGCTATGGTGTAGCTCAAGGCCAAGAGTAACTGAGCAAGCATTAACTTATGGAATCTTAATAGTCACCTCATTGCTGAAGTAAAAAGGAAACCAAGAGGAAACTTAATAATATCAAAAGTTGTTTTAAAGGGAGTTCACATTGGTGCGAAGGGTACTTTGCTTCACACACAGTATCCACCTTTGTAAAGTCCACGAAACCCCTATTTGTAACATACACACATCTTCACAGTTTTCAGGACATAAATCTTTAGAGCAGTATTACATCTCTACAGATAAAAATTAAAATTTTGAAAGTCCATAGAATAATAAAAGAAACCCTCTAGAAAACCAAAGGAAACTTGGAACTTTGTGTTAAGTGCTTATTTAACTATAAAAGGGTCTGTGTGTGTTGTAATGAATGGAAAACCGATTTTACTGCATTCCATTTGTGAACATCTTGCAGCAACCTATTTCGGTATTAGAAAGATCATATATTAAAAGTGATTTCTGCAGTCATCAATGTATACAAGTAAAAATTTAGTTTCTGTTAAATTAACACTTCATTAAAAAATCAAAATAAAAGCTCAACAAATACTTTTTTATGTTGCACTCCAAGACAGGGAAAGAAATCAGAAATTTGAAAACAGATTGCCAGTTATTCTATTCCATAACAGTTAAGTTTCTCAGTTCTCTCTTTTTTTTTTCTTTTGCTGAGCTCTCTGTCACTGGAAACATCTTAAACCAATTTCAAGTGCTACACCTGAATAAACATGTTGTAAAAGTGTTTATGTATTGAAGTGGGTCAGTTCAAGGTATGGTATTTGGCTGGAACTTCTAATTTCTCTTTTTACAGCAAAAGGGCTGCCAGAAGGAGGAAGTCTGAGCTGAATTAATACATTTGTTACAGTGGAAGTAGAATGGAAACTGCTCTGACCACAAATCAAACTGCCTCTTTCATTTATGCCAGTGATAGAGTTTTTCTAAGAAATATAGACTCTGGCATAAAGCCACTGTAAGTTTGCATTTAAAAGAGAAACCTATATGCTTATTTGTTTAAGGTTTACTGCTTTGATTATTTGTAAGTTCTTGCTTCGGTCGGGCTGTGTGTAGTGGCATTTGTGAGGTGGAATGCCATTTTAATACTTGTAGGAACCAAACAGGTTTTGCCAATATGTTGTAGAATACTTGTTGAGGACCCTGATGCTGCCTGGATTGGTGACCACTTTTTTTTTTTAATCAATACCTCCACATTTAAAGGACCTCTGTGTCTGTCCCAACAGCTGCACAGCCTCATATGACACGGTCTCATTTTCTGACGGTAGACGGTCTCTGCACAATACAAGTATACACAAAAGTGTTTATGCTGCCAAAATAAATTTCGTTAAGAGTGAGAGTTTACTTGCTAAAATGCCATTGATGCAATTTCAGGCACTTGTTTTCCTTTTCTCTCTTCTAAGGTAGGTCAGGCCTTAAAATGGACTGATGTTGCTCCACAGTCTTTACTGAATAAATATTTTAAGAAAACATGCACATCCCCCATGGGGTGAAACGGAGTCAATCATGCACATATTCCAAACCACATTATATATCACTCCTCAAAGATTGCTAATTTCTGTATGTCAAGTAGAACATTTGCATGAGTTTTGAGTAATTTTCAACTAAATTTACAACTTAATATCACAGAGTTCATTCTCTTTGGGTGATTTTAGTAGAACTAGATATCAGCTAATGGTTTTCTTCATATATTATATTATTATTATACATTATATATTTATGTTATATATATTTTTGGTGATTACTTTAAACTGGAGAGGACAACAAGAGTGAGTTGTAAGAGAGGGAAATAGTAATACGTTATTCCTATTTGTAGAATCAAATAACTCATGTAAATCAGTAAAATGCTTGGCACATGCATAACAAGCGCCCCAAAACATGTCTCATTATTATAAATGTCATTACTAGCCCAGTGGAGGAGGTTCTTTATTAAGATCTACGTCTAGTCTCTAAGCCACCTTACCTTCTAACTCACTCCTGTACAGGCCCTCCTTCTCTGATTCCCAGCCACAGCAGTTGGCTCAGAAGGGTCTGGGTTGCAGGCTGCTAGAGACATGAAGGCCCGTCTCCTGGCCCACCTGGCATTTTTCTCCTTTCTGAAAGTCTCCAGCCTTGGTTTGCGTCTTCTGAAATCCTTTAGAAGTAAACATTGTTGTGTCAAAACTCTGAAGGGGAAATTCTGAAATGTTCATGTTTACCTCAAATTATTTCACATTGAGAAAACACTGGCACTTAAAAAAAAGGCTCCATCCCCAGCAGGGGCTTCTGAAACGACCTTCGAAGAGCTTGAAGTAGAGCACAGCTTTGTAAAGTCTGCTGGGCACAGGCCAGAGGTGATGGGGGGGAGGCCATCAGCACTAATTAATGCTTGAAAGGCTTGAAAGAAGCTGGAGGAAGTAGAAACATCCAACCAGCCATTCAGCTTTTATCACTTAGAGGAAAATTATAGGGTAAACTATGCAGAAGAGCCCATAGCTAATATTTTGAAATTGTTACTTAACGTGGACATTTCCAGGCTGATGGTAGTCAAGCCTTCCCACGGATAGTATTGCTGACTTCCAGGTCTGAGAATATCTGTTAGTGGAGGCAGCCCGAGGGTGTTCTGTTGTGGAAGAATGATGCAAAATGAAAATCCAAGCGTGGATAATTGTCTGTAATAGTAAACTCCAAATGTTTATAAGACTATTTGGCCTGCAAAGAAAACATTCTGATAATGTTTTAAAACTTTTTTCTCAAAGTACCCTCAGAATTCATTCGTATCAGGTAAACATTATCTTTTTTTGTTTTTATAAACCAAGTGCTTGTATTTCTGTTCTAGGACGCAGTATCAATGTTAAATCTGCTGGTCTTGTGGGGAGACATGGGCCTCAGTCAAAGCAACCATTCATGGTGGCTTTCTTCAAGGCAAGTGAGGTACTTCTTCGATCGGTGAGAGCAGCCAACAAAAGAAAAAACCAAAACCGCAGTAAATCCAGCTCTCATCAGGACTCCTCCAGAATGGCCAGCGTTGGAGGTAAGTTAAAACGGAGCAGAAGTTGTGCACAGAGACTTATGGGGTCACATGTTGCAAATCAAGTAGCCACAATAAATGCACCCTCTGGATATACCTTTATTTGGTTTGTTAAATCACGCAGCAATGTTTCTAGCATCTCCAGAATGTTTCATCAGTGAATCACTCAGTAATTCATTTTAAAGTAAGTATGGCTTGCCTTCCTATGTTGAAAGATTCAGTTCAAATTAAAATCAAGCTGGCAGTAATAAAATTATGAAATGGCTACATCAACAAAGTCTAGCCAAAGCTGAATTGCACAACTTGCTGAGCTGACTTCCCCAGAGCCTCTCAAGTATGGATAGGTAACCAGGTAAATTCAACATAAAAATATTTCTTTCATACTTAAATCAATGCATGTGAATAGGCAGCTTAAATTTTTCTGACATTAGAAGCAGAAATTAAGATAATGTTTATATTTCTGTGAATTATTTGGAGGGCTATTATCTAGATAACCTGCTTTAAGTGTGTGTGGGTATACACACATATATATAATCTAACAGTGAAATATTACAAATGCACAACTGACCCCAACGAGTTTGCAATTTAATCCATTAATTGGTAGAAAGGAGATAAAAGTACAGTTGATCTAACCATGTCTTACTGCCAAAATATGAAATGATTTCATCATATTATTTAGGCCAATAAGTGCCTTGTTTAGTCCAGGCTACAGATAGATTTTCCTAAGCTGTTTTTAGATAAAAATGATGGCTATTTTATTCCAAGAAATTATCTGTATCTATAAAAATAAGCCTATTTGAAGGGGAAAACTTACCCTGGAACATCTCAACTTAGTTAAACATGCTGGTTCATTTGTAAAATGTGTGTTCTTCTATGTTAATGGTCCCCACATGTGAGGCACAACAGATGAGCTGGCAAAAAAACAAAACAAAACAAAAAAACAAAAACAGACATAATCCCTACACACGTTTTTTTCAGCAAATTAGAATGCTTCACTCTTTCAAAAAGACACATTCAGACAGTGTTTGCCATGAATCCTGAAATCTTTATTTTTTTTCTCTTGAGTCATTTGGAACTGATAACTCATATAAGAACCCACAAGTTGTTTGTTTGTTTTTTAAATCTGGGACTCTCAACAAAAATACTAAGTGGGATTCATTGGAAACTTCCTAAAGTGTGACCACCAGGAAAATCATGTTAGAAATAAATCAATTGGGTGTATTTAACAACAGAAGCAGATGGAAGATTTCTGTACAGAAATACATTATACTGAATTATAGAGTGATGTATTAAAATAATTTTCCAAAAAATAAGTTTGACCATCTTTTTCACTTGAAAATAAAGTATGATAGTAGTGCCTTATTACCAAGCTATTTTATGAAGATCTTCACAAGATCTTTATATTTAGTTTGGCAAAAATTGTAATTGGTTAATATGAAAGATGGAGAAAAATAACTTTCTAAGACCTTTCCTTCCTTATAAATACTAGCCTGTCAAAGTTGTATATTTTTCTTTTCATGTAGAATGGTCTGAAATTGGTTGAAATGTTTTTAATTTAATGTAGCAGACTGCATTAAGAAAAAGGTTTGTTAAGCCTTGAATAGAATAGTAAATATTTTCTGAGGAAATTAGGAAGGGAAAAGCGTAAGCTGCATACTTATTATTAAAGCTCAGAATCACTCTGGCAGAGGTGTTCTGGAGACCGAACTCATCAAAGTCCTGTTCCCAATTGGCGAACTCTATTTATCTTCTCTCTTGGACCACAAGTAACAAACGTACTTCTATAACTAGAGATGAATAAAACATATGGAGCAGAAATCACGTAACTTTTCACCAGTTTCCTAACACCATTTAGAGTACAAAATTATTCTAATATAGACCAATATTTTCTTTTTAAAAAGTTTGTCATTGGCAACCATTTCCGTGAAATATGTGGTAGATGGTTTTGGAGCGAGTTCATATTTTGATAATAAAAAGGAAGAAAGTAGCTGGTTTGTGTCTATGAGACTTAACCTTTCAATAGGTAGTAATCAAGCAGACGGGGGAAAAGTCTCATAGAATTTGGCCTAAAAGACAGGGCTTTAAGGAAAGGGAATGCTAATATAAACACAGAATTCGATACTTTGGAGACTTGAAATGCCAGCAAAATTTTAAAATTATCCAAATATAAATAATAAATGCTGTAACAGTACTGGGCTTTTACAATAAAATACTGTGCAAAGACTCCAGGGCTAAGAAAAGAAGGAAGACTGAGTTTTAGTAGAAGTTTGCATGATTGCATTTTTTTTTTTTTTTCAAATCAAATAATCAAAGACTGAAAGTCTGAATTACTGCAGGGGAATTAAAACCCAGGTTATTCTTTCTGTCTTTACCCCATTTCTTTCCTATTTCAAGGATTCTTGCCTTCCAACTGCTCAATGCCTCCTTATTCTTTTGTAAGCCTGTGGGACAGCCTAGAACCATGTCTAGCATAAAACAGGAAGCCCCCAAATACTTATTATTCAAGTTAATGTGTTGACCAAATGGACAAAACTAACCTCTTTTTTAAAGTGAATGTACACTGAACAACAGCTCCCAGGTTTTGTGCAGAAAATGTCCTTCTTTGTTTCTCTCAGTTTTTTTTGGCAAGAAGATGGAGCAAGATGTGTTATGGGAGAAATAGCCTTTTTCATGATGAGGCAGCAATGGATGTTTATTTGAATTTGGGTGTGGGAGGAAATGGAAGCTGTAGCTAAATTTTAGGTTAGCTACTCTGTAAGATACAAAGGCATTGGGATGATAACATTTGAAAGAACCTACTGAGAGATAGATGCTGTCCTGTATTGTTGCTGACAAGGATAGAGTGTTAAGAATTTTAAAAAACTGAAAGGCAAATGGCAAGCCCGGGTTCACTGCAGAACTGCTTAGGAGGATTACTTATTGTGTGCTCCAAACTGGAGAACTTTGAAGGCAAATACAGTCTTTGGTGGCCCTGCTTGAAACCATGGTAATTTCTTAGCATGAGTCTTTCAAAAGTCACTAAAATGAAAATTTTGGCATTTATTCTCAACTACAATAGGCACTATCTTGCCTAGTAGATAAAATGTAAAGTAATGCCTCTTTGACAAAAATATTAATCAAAGCCAGAAAGAACAATTGGAATTAATTGTTTAGAATGTTTTTATAGCATATAATTAATATAAATTTTTATTATTTAAAAATAGTCAAGTCATAAATAAGGCTCAAGTTTTCTGTGGTCACTTAATCCTTTTGAGATAGGTCAACCTGATGTAGGTATCAACAGGGTACGTGTACTTCCAAACCTTGCATTCCACACGTAGTCCCATTAGGAGAATAGACTACTGTGGGTTTTTAACTACACAATTGATAAAATGTATGTATTTTTAAAGACTTTTAAGAGCAGTTTTAGGTTCATACCAGGATTGAGGGAAGTTACAGATTTCCTATGTGCTCCTTGTTCCCACTCGCACGTAGCCTTCCCCATTGTCAACACTGTCAACCAGAGTGGCACATTTGTTACCAAGGGTGGACCCCATCAACACATCATAGTCCCCCAAAGTCTGTAGTTTCCCTTAGGGTTCGTTCCTGGTGGTGTACATTTGGTAGGCTTGGACACTGTATAATGGTGTTTATTCATTGTTATACTGTCATAGGGAGTGTTTTCACTGACTGAAGAATCCTCTACCCTCTGCCTATTCATCCCTCCCTCCAGCAACCACCAGTTTTTTCATTGTCTCTGTGGTTTTGCCTTGTTCAGAATGCCATATACACCTGGTTTTTCCTATTTTTTTAAACAAAAGATCTCTACCATCTTTCAAATTGGTGATCTCACTCTTGATGACCTCTGATGCAAAATATTCAATAGTGCTTATATCAGAGTTTATTTAATCATATCACTCTTAAAAGATTTTTGATTGTTTCTAAATCAGGGCTCTTGGAATCAATGTGGCAATGAAAATCTGCAAGGCTGTACAACATAATATTTCTAATCTGCATGATTCTTACAGTAATTTATACTAAATGCTTATGTCTGTACCTTGAGTTGTACAAAATTTTGGAAGTACCTCCTAAAACAACAATTATTTTGGTGCATAAAATATCTATCTTACTCTGTCTATCTACCAATCTATCTGTAGCTATCTATCACATACATACCATTGCATAATTTAATCTTGGGTCCACTACTTACTAGTTGTATAATCCTGGACAAGGTATGTCATCTCTCTGCCTCTGATTCTTCATAGATAAAGTGAGAATGTTACTAGTACCTGACACATAGGGTAAGATTATATGAGTTCAGATCATTAAATGAGTTAAGTACTCAGAACTGAGAGCCATGGTACAATACATGCTTATTATAGTGTTAGTCATTATCATTGTTACATATGGTTTCATTTTTCAGAACTGGTACATAAAGAACTCAGATTCCACTGTACCTGGTGTAGCTCAGTGAATTGAGCGCGGACCTGTGAACCAAAGGGTTGCTGGTTTGATTCCCAATAAGGGCACATGTCTGGGTTGTAGACCAGGTCCCCAGTTAGGGGGAGCATGAGAGGCAACCACACATTGATGTTTCTCTTCCCCTCTTTCTCTTTCCCTTCCTCTCTCTAAAAATGAATAAAAATCTTTAAAAAATCCTAAAAAAAGAACTCAGATTCTTTTTTTAACTTTCTTTATTTTTTGTTTTGCTTTTAGTTGTTTATTCTATTAGAGTTGTCCCAATTTCTTTCTCTTTCCCTTTTTCCCCATCTGCCCAGACCACCTCTCTTGCCCACAGTCGGTCCCCTCTCCATTGCCCATGTCCATAAGTCATTTATATATGTTCTTTGACTAGTCCCTTCTCCTCCCTTCCACCATTCACCCTCTCCCTGCTCCCCTCCTACAGCTATCAGTCTGTTCCATGTTTCCATGTCTTTGGTTCTATTTTTTTTATTAGTAGTTTATTTTGTTCAATAGATTCCAGTTGTAAGTGAGGTCATATGGTATTTGTCTTTCACTGACTAACTTATTTCACTAAGCATAATAGTCTCCAGTTCCATCCATGCTGTCACAAAAGGTAGAATGACTTCACACTTTGAAGTTCTTCAAAGAAGAACTAATGCCTATCTTTCTCAAGCTATTCCACAAAATTCAAGAAGAGGGAACACTCCCAAGCTCTTTTTACAAGGCCAGTATTATCCTAATTCCAAAACCAGGTAAAGACACAATGAAGAAAGAGATTTACAGGTCAATATTTCTGATCAATATAGATGCTAAAATGGTCAGAAGTCTGATCCTTAAATTAGAGAAAACTAGAGATTCCTTCTCTCCCTCTCTCTCTAATAAGTATCCATCCCTTGTCCCTTAATAGGATTTCTTGGACTTTGAGAATTCAGAAGCAAGAGATTTTAGAATCTTTAACCTAATTTGGCTAATCTATCTGAGCAATTAGTTTTATAATATTTTTTAAAAATGTAAATAGACATTAATATATTGCTTCTATTATCACATTTCTGCCTAAAATTAATCCACAGAAAGAATATAACTACATGATTTATTATATAATAATACTCATTCAATATTAAATAAGCATACATTATGGTGACAAGCCCAGCATTAACTGTATGTTAATAAAAGATGGATAGCCCTAGCTGGTGTGTCTCAGTGGATTCAGTGCCAGCTGCAAACCAAAGGGTCACCAGTTCGATCCCCAGTCAGAGCACCTGCCTGGGTTGTGGGGCCAGGTCCCCAGTAGGGGGCACGTAAGAGGCAACCACACATTGATGTTTCTCTCCCTCTCTTTCTCCCTCCTTTCCCCTCTCTCTAAAAATAAATGAATAAAATATTCTAAAAGAAAGATGGATAGCATAAGAACCTTTCTTCTTAAAAAGCACTGTAACATACAGTGGAAAAGACATGCATGTTAGTAATTATTAAGAAATCAATTCTATCAAAGTAGGTATAAGATAGTGTGAAGCGTATAAGTTTAGAGAACCTAAGCAAGTGACACCCTGGTATAGCCCAGAAGACTTCATGAGACACTTATATGAGCATAGACATTTTCTAGAAATGGAGTGGTGGATGAAGCCATTTCAGACTATATGCACAGTTATAGAGCCAAACACCAGTGTCCCGTGGCTGGTTATGCAATTGTTCCCATGTGAGAGGAGTGTGATACCAGTGAGAAAATTATGAAGAAAGCAAGTTATGAAAAGTAGGTATGTGATGATAAGGAGCTATGGTGTCCTCATAAAGGCAATTTAAAAAGGAGAGTCATAGCAAAATTCACATTTTTAAAAGTTAAATTTGGCATCAGAGTGAAGGATGGAATGCCAGGAGAGGAAAGTGAAATCCCAAATATGATTAGGGGCCTGGTCCAACACCCCAAGCAATAAAGATTACAGATTGGAGAGAGTGAAAGTGGAGACCAAAACACGTGGAATGAGGCCAACAGGGGCCAGGTGAAAACGGGTCTCTGGAGATGGGAGTTTCCAGAATAAGTGGAAGGTGCAGAAACAGATGTAGGTATGAGCCCAGACTGTTAGATGAAGCATAGGACTTGACAGTGCCATAGAAGATAAAGAAAGAAAAAAAATCAAGGGTAGAACCTTCAGTGGGAACGTCAGCACTTCAAGTATAAAACAAGGAGAAAGAGCAATTCTATGAAGGAGACCAATGACTGACAGAGATGTAGGGGAGAAGAGATAAAGCATTACCTGACCTTAAGTTACCAGATAAGATTGTTGAAGAAGTATGAGATAACCAAGTGTATAAAGGGTTTCCAACAGGTTAACTAGTCTAGAAATGGGTCAGTTTAGTGAGGCTTTGTAGACTAATTTAATGAAGGATATAAGGGAGAAAGAAAGAAAACCAAAAAGCTTAACTGAGTTTTCTGGCTTTAGCCTCTAGATTATTGGTGATCCTGTTAATCAAAATAGTCAACACTGAAGGAGTGAAGTCAGAAGTCCAAATAGTAAGTGGGAGGCATCTGGGAGACTTGTGTTTCGAGATGTCTGGGAGGCAGTCTGAAACTCAGGTTCGGGGACCGGTTTTTGTGTCAGTGAGCTCTAAGGTGAGAAGGTTGAATCATCCACAGAGATGCTTTGCCAAGCAGAGCTAAGCAAACACACCAGACAGTTACTATTTCGTGGTGTCTGTTCTGTATCACACATTCATGCAGAGAAAAACACAGTTATTCTTTCACAAATAAATAACACTAATTCCTACTGGGTTGTGCAGACAGTCAAGTGAGGAGCTCACTGGATTTTGAAATCCCTCATCTTGGTGTGTGTGGGGGTATTATTTGGGGTTTATCATGAATTTCTCTATCCCCAAGGCCAAATCAAAATGTGCTGTTTCTGCTGCTTTACCTCTTCTTGTATCTTCATTCGTCATTTCCTCGTTCTATAAATTAATTAAAATCCTGATGCTGTAGGTACTGACTTCCTTTATGTCCTGCTCCTTTTGGGAACTGAGCATTGGAATGCTAATATCTTGTCTTTTACTTTGAAACACAATATCTCATATTTGGCTTAAGCTGTTGTTGTGCTTAAATGTTAAATTCTATTTTGGATATTTTTCTCTTTTTTTAACATATTTATCTATATTTCATCTATTAGATAAGCTAATGCTAGATTTTAAAGAAAAAGAAACCCATATTGGAACATAGAGTTTTTTGGACTTGATTTTCTTTTGTACACTTCACGGCTACGCTAGCCTCTGTTTATGTATTTGGTTGCTTTTTTTCAGGTATGAGTAGGCAGCTCATTGAAGCTTTGTGTAGATCTCAGGAATTTTTTTATCCACTTTTAACCTCCATGCATTTTATTTTGATTTTTTGTAATGATTTTTTGTAGAACTAATTATTTTTTAAAAATCAAACTAAGAAAAAATTTGAATTTTTACTCATTTCAGAAACTACCTGTACAGAAATTGCCATAAAGATTTAACAGTGCTTCCAATGTTTTGGCACTGACTTCCCAATATTATTACCATAAAGAGACAAAACAGAGAAATGATGTATTTATGATAGCTGCATTGTGGTTGAGGAATGTTAGCAAATTTTTCTAGTGTTGGCTGTGGCAACAGAATGTTTTTGTAATTTCTGGCACAACTCTTCATTTGCGGGCAGGTTCATCAACAGTAGCATTTTGTCCATTCTATTTTAATATCTGAAGGGCTGCCAATCAATATTTTTTAAAGATATAAATCTCATTTCCCTCCCTTCCTCCCACAGTTTATTCAGCCAGCCATTTATAGTAAACCTAGCAGCAGACTTTGCTGGTTTGGGTACAACCTTTACTTCACTCAGTATCCATTAATTTTTATTTCTGACAGAGCAAGCATATGGTCCTAACGCTCTATGAAATCAGACTCTTGGAACCAGGTTCTGTTATAAATTTCATTGCTCGTTACCTTTATGCGATGTTACATTATATACATCACTTAGCCGGCATGAAAAGCTGCATAGATGGAACAGATATATTTTGACATTTAAGTTTTATTTTTTTTTATAAACATGGAATTCAAATAACCACATGTGTAGCTTATGGCTTCTCACATACACTTGTGTGTGTTGTTGGCTACAATGTCTTTATTCATATTCAATGTTTTAATTAATACAAGGATAAAAGAATAAATATTTTCCTTATTGTCTAACACAAGAGTTGGCAAAATAAGGCCTGAGAGCCAAATTCAGCCTGTACAGCCCAATTGCTAAGAATATTTTTTGTATTTTAGTTGGTTGAAATAAGACTCAAAAGAAGAATAATACTTTTTTTTCACCTAGAATTCATATAAAATTCAAAGTTTAGTGTCTGTAAGTGAAGCTTTATTAAATACAGCCATATCCATGCATTTGCACATTGACTGTGGGTGGAACTTTCATGTTGTAGCAGCAATGCTAAGCTGCTGCAAGGGAAGGGGCCCCATTGCTTAAAATATTGACTATCTTTTTAACGAAAATGTTTGCTGACCCATTTCTAATGCAGAGCTGACTTTCTTTTATCCTAAATATCCATAAATTTATACAATCAAAATAACACTATAACTGATTTTTCCCTAAAAATAGTATAGGGAACTTACCCATTTCATGTTATTGTACATAGAGTTATAATATGCTTGTCCATTGCCTAAAGAAAGTTAATATGTGCTATTCTGATTAAGGGGGAAGCTTATCCAAAGAATAAGAGTGCCAAGTTTCAAATAAATTCTTTCCTCCATTTCCATCATTATCAACATATTTAATTCATTTAATAAAGGTGATTGTACAGTAGAAATAGCTATCGACTAGAAGGCAAGGTGTCTCTAGGCTCAAAAGTTAATCATTGTCTTATTTTATAGACTAACATTAAATAAATAATGAGTTGAAGTAACTGTGAAAGGCAGATGACAGAGCCCACTAGGACAGGTACCTGGGATCTTTGATGTGCCTACATTTTCTCTAGAGGCTGAGGATAGTTAGGCTGAAAGGGAATATCTTATCATGAACTGCTCTGCATAGTAAACAGCTGCATTGATTTTCCAGAGATAACTGTCAGAGTAAATGTAGCATTGATTTCTAGGAGGAAAACTTAGCTGTCGTCTCTGAAGATAAATTATTTTGCAGGCTCCTTTACCCTAGATGCTTCCCTATTTCATATTTCATATTGGAAATAATCAAAATGGGTTAACTTTTAAAATAGTGTTGGCACAAAGTGTGAACAACCTTAAAGACAAGATAAAAAACCTGTGGACACAGGCAACGGAATGGTGATGGCCAGAGGAAAGGAGGAGCTGGATGGGAGGAGGGGCCAAAGGGAGAGAAAATGGGGACATCTGTAATAGTGTCACCAGTAAAAATAAAGGGAAAAATGGGTGAAAAGGACAACATGGAAAGATTTTCTGAAAAGTTCTCTGTTGCTTCAATATTTCATTTTATTCCAAAAGCAAGATTAGGGCTCTCTATGTAGCCTTAAATATATTAAATAATTATAAGAAGTTATGGGTTTTGAAGGTTATAGTCCAATATATATAATGGACATAATGTATTTTTTTTGCTTCAAATTATTTGTGGAACACTCTAATTAATTCATTAATGCCTCAAATATTTATTGAGTACTTCCTGTGTGCCATGCACTGTTGCTGACACTTGAGATTCACCAGTGAACTGAACAGAACCAAATGAGGACTTTTTGCCCTTGTGGAATTGACAGTCTAGTAGAATGAAATAGACAAGAACCAAAGTACATAATAAAGGAGTAAATGACATAGCATGGTAAAGAGGGTAAGTGAAATGGAAAGAATTTAGAGCAGAGGGAGGGAGATTAGGAATGTCCAGGTGGTTTATGGTAGCCAGTGAAGCCCTCATTGACAAGATGATGCTTAAGTGAAGAGCTGAACAAGCTGTAGGTATTAGCTATATAGCTATCCAAAGGTAGAGCATTTTACAGAGAAAGGATAGTGAGAGTGAAGGCCCTAAGATGAGGAAAGGCTAATGTGTGTGTGTGTGAAACAGCAAGGAGGTGTCATGGCCAGAGTGGAGTGAAGGACAGGAGAAGGAAATGAGTCAGAGAAGTAATGGAGCCAAATCACAAAGCCTTATAAGCCACTGTGAGGATATTTCATTCTCATGCTTATGGGGAACCACCATGGGACTTTTTGTGAGGGAGTGATATAATTCAGTTGGCTTATTAAATGGTCTACTTGGCTGCTTTGTTGTCGGGGAGCCAGGGCAGAAGCAGGGAAAATATTAATGAGGATATTGCAATAATTCAGGTGAGGAAGGATGGTGGCTTGCACAGGGACCCATCATCAAGGTGGTGGGAGTTGGTGGATTTTGGACGTATTTGAAGGTAAAATGTGTAGAATTTCCTGAACAATTATGTGTGGGAGAGAAAAAAGGAGTATTTTTTGCTTCAAACTTTTTTGGTTTTGCAAAAAAATTTTTACACCTCTCCCTTCTTCACTGCTATCAGTCAAGAATGGAGAGGTGGTACAGGTTTTAGGAGGACAACTTAAAGGTCAACTTTGGGCATCCTGAGTTTAAAATATTTATTAAAATAAAATCAACACTGTATGATCCCAAGTGGTACTTTCCCCATGTCTTCCTCAGGGACAATGTTAAAGAATATTGTATAAATATTTAATGTATGTAAATGTATCAAGTGGCACTATGGTATGCACAAATTAATGAATGAGCATTCATTGAGCACCTCGTATTCAATGATTGGCAGGTGTTAGGCTGCACACCATACACAGAGGGAGGTCTAACCAAACCCTTGTTAGAACCCCAAAAGGTAAATGGTATTGTTCACATTTTACAGAAGAAACTCAAGACAGATGACCTACCTGAACTTCACATGGTTAGTAAGTTGCTCTAGCTTTAAGAACTCAAACTCATTATTTTACAGCTTCAAATACATCCTCTTTTTAAATAGTGACTTTAGAAAAGAAATATGATTAGTATACCCAATAAACTGCCATTTGTTTAAAATCTGATTTTTATCTTCAGATTATAATACAAGTGAACAAAAACAAGCCTGTAAAAAGCATGAACTCTATGTGAGTTTCCGGGATCTCGGATGGCAGGTAAGAATGATCCAACAATTCAGGTGCTTCTATTTTGCTTTATAATAATTCCTGACTATTTAAGATATGGATTATCTACATTATTTTGATTTATCCATTATTCTTTCACTATTGAAACATAATTATTAGTTTTTACAGTAAAAAGAAAAACTGTTGAAGAAGAAATGGTATTTATAATATTTAGAAAATGAAAAAGATACTGTTGTCTAAATATTCCAACCTTTAAATTCAAAAACTATTTTTTTAGATTACCTCAAGCAATTTCCTCTGTCACCAGTTTCCCCAAACTATCAGTCTAAGAAATAGAATTCTAAATTATACTGTTTCTGTCATAAAAAAAAATTCAGACTGATAAAATCAGACTTTTTTCCCTGAACTTAAAACTTTTAGCTCTCTTTTACATTTGCTTCATAAACATATGATTAGCTTCAAAAACAGGGTGAAAACCTCTGAAACACTAAATGAGAGACTCCAAAACATCTCTGTAATAATTATTTAAACTGAAGTTTTTAGATTATGTTGTCCTAGTACAATGATTTTCAGAATATGGCCTATTTTATTGAGAAGTAATATTACAATGGAAACATTTTCAAATTTTACATTTGAGCCAAGTTTTACCTCTCTGGAAAAAAATTAGGGCAGTTATTACATATGCCAATTTTTAGCTTCCTAAAATTTTTAACGTACAATTTTGAGGAATTTTCTCCATTTCTTCTAAAGAGACTATAAAGTTAATTCACAGATGAAAAGACTATTCAAGCTTTAGGAGGATGATAAGCTTCTGAAACCAGGAACGAATTATTAAGAAGTAATGAGAATTATCTCAAGTTTATGCTTTTTTTTTTTCCTGGTTCACTTGAACTTTCCAGAGTTCATCATTTCCTGTTTAAAGAATATTTAGAATGCCGTTTCATGATTATGGTTTTATTCATGAATGCTTGGGTTTATACACACTATGAATATTGTGCATAGCAACCCCTTGGGAGAAATTACAGAGGACATTTTCTTGTGAAAATATTTATAATTTTTTTGGTAAACTTCAATGTAGAAATAAATCAAGGGCTTTGGAGGAGGCTATCCTTTTAGACTAATCATTGGACCAAGAAGGGAAAGCAACCTATCAAAATGTATATATACTTGAGGACTTTTAAGAACTGTTGATGATACTACTTTTTTCTTCTTTTTGTGCATTTTAGGACTGGATTATAGCACCAGAAGGATATGCTGCATTTTATTGTGATGGGGAATGTTCTTTTCCACTCAATGCCCATATGAACGCCACCAACCACGCCATAGTTCAAACTCTGGTATGCTTTGTTTTTGTAGGGTAGAAACTGGTTTAAAATGAAAGGCTCAAGTAAAGTTATTTTAAAGGAAAGCATCCATTTGTAGTTATCAATGCATCATTTTCTCTTCTCAAACTCCTTTGGCACTTTTTAGATCCAAAATAACATATTGTAGGTACCGTCAGAAAATTCAGGCTAGTTTGAAGAATGATCCTGATTCCAGATTGGGGAAGGACTCAGCTAGGAAAGTTGACGTGATCACATGATGTGGTCATTCTGCCCCAATTTCTTCACTGTGCAGCATGACTAACCACGCAGGTTCCCAGTGACTGTTCCTAACCTAGCAATTCATTCATAGTCATTGCAAAAACATTGAATAATAGCTGTAGTGAATTTTGTCTGAGGGTTTTTACTCTGATTATTTAAGGATAATCCACAACACACTATGGCATTATGAAAATTCATAATATAGAATATAAGTAGAAGGCACATTTCTATTTCTTGATACTTTTTTTGTGTGTAATCTTTAAGGTGGAAATTAATCTTCCTTTTTTCCCCATCTGGACTCAGGAATTCAGTAGTGGTTGAATCTGTAGTAACCTAGGCTTATTTTTGTGAAAAGATAATGAAATGCTGATTTCATGGTCTCCAAATGGTTGTACTGTATTAGTGAGCTCATGGAATCTCTTGAGAGTCTGATGTACCTGCCTTATGGTGTGTGACTTACTGATGTCTCGGAGGGACAACCTCTGGAGCACTAAGTGAGAGACTCCTAGAAGGTGCAATAGACTATGTGATAAAACTCCAAATTAACATTTTGATTAATGTGAAAAATTTTTGTAATTAGTAGAGAAGGAAAGGAACAAGTTATCTTAGACTCCAGATGCAGTGATGGAAATGGGGTTGTTTGGTAGATGGCAGTAAGAGAGCAATAGCTATCGGGGAAAAAGTCTGTCTTTGTGGATGAGGCTTGTTTATGAGCCCACCAAAAAAGAGTAATTATTAAATTTTGTGAGGAGTTGGCTCTTTAGGAAGTTACTTTTCTTTTCATAATTAATTTAAAATTTAAAGCTGATGAAAAGAGAATCTTAGTTTCCTTCTGAATAAGGAATGGTATATATACACAGATTAGAGTTTTGAATGCCAATGTGTTGCTGGTGTCTTCACTGACTTCATATGCACTACAGACTAGAGAGACACCAAAGACGCATCTGTGACAACTAGAACATGGCATTGCCAAAAATTTTGGAAAACACTGTGGTTTCACAGAAACAGAGACAGATTATATGTGTATTTTGAAAGGTAGTCATTTATAAATTTCCTTCTTTTTCTGATTCTTAACTAATAAGATTGCCTACTTCCTTGCCGTATACCAAGTATAGAGAACATTTCTGGACGAATTTTAATTCCTCCAGGAGTAAGTTTGATAGGTCTTCACCTTTGCTATCTGTAAAGGTAAGTACTTCATGGTACAGAATAACATTTCTAGGGGGTGGGGAGTAGGCATGCTCTGTAAGGATGGGTGTTCGTATATTCATACTTCCACTAGTAAAAGAAAGATCTCTGTGAGGTCTAGCTTTTTATCCGTGTCTGTGAAAATCCGCACTGACTGCAAGCTGATCGTGTTGTGAGAATGCCGCTGCCCTGAGAGGACAGCCATGATATATCACTGATTTTCTGTGATGTCACCGAGCAACACCAAGCCACTATAAGCGCATAAAAAAATGCTACTTAATTTCTCAGAAACTTCTTTGCCTCTTTTTTACTGCCATTCCAATAATTCGGAAAGTAGACTTTTGCTTCCTGAGATATGTATATAATGTATCAATGCTTCTCTCAGGCTCAGCAATGCTTAATTATTGAAAAAAAAAAAAAAAAACTATAAACACTACCCTTTCTCTTCTTTTTCTTTTTTTAAATAAACATACAATTATATATTGTCAGCTTTTAGGGCTATAGTCTAGAAGGCAGTGTTGAAAAACAAACATCTAAAGAAATCTGACATGCACTAGGAACGGGACCCTGCTCTGCATCACTGTCCTGGGATGTGGGACATAAGTCACCACAAAATGTGAAGCGTACATGGAAAGTGTGATTTTTTCCCCCCTAGCATTGCGCATTGTCTCTGTTCTATGAAGGACATGACACAAGCAGACAGGCGTGTTTGTTGTTAAAATAGGTCATGTTTGTGACTAATATGTTTGAGAAACCACTCAAGAACAGTCTATAATATTTTCACAGCAACTACTTCATAAGGCAGCCAAGCTCCATTGAAATGAGGTTATCAGTCATGCATGTGTGTGCTAAGGAAGACAAAGCCGGTGAGGGACACAAGCTGCATCTGAAATTTGTAGAAACCATCCAACTTTTAGCTTTGTGAGGTCTTAGGAAATTTCAAGTTCATGTTCGATCACCTCATTTTTCCTGCTGTTTCTGTCCTCATTCAGGGCTCTTATATCATTTCAGCCAAGACATTGTACAGCCAAACTCTAAGAGGCTATATTTGCTTTTTGTAGATCCCTTAGGACTCATCAGTGGGACTTCCCATAAACTCCTCTGAGGGAAGGACGAGGGTAGATGGGTAGGAACGGGGGAACCAGGTTCTGGCTCCTTGCTCAAACCACAGGCGGACTGCCAGTCTGATCAGAATGAGAGCAAACCCTTTCCTGAAGCATTTCACTTTCCATGTGCAGCCACCTTTTTTAGGCTTTTCCGGGGAGGTGGGCACTGAATTTGTAGAATATCTATGCTCTTCACTTCTGATTTAGCTTAGCCTGCTTCTCAGAGTTTGTCTAGGGACGAAAGAAACGAAAAGGGTGTTAAACTCTGGCCAATCTGCTAAGAAATTCTGTGGAGATACTCATGAACCAGCAATAACTTAGTTAAAGAACATTTCTTTACAGTAGTAAGTTAAAAAAAATTGTGGAGAAGAGTTGAAATCATGGCTTTAAAGCAAGCATCGGAAGATACCTGGAGTTTATTTTGCTGTGATATTTAAGCTTCCTTTGCCACGGAAAATTAAGTGTTGGCACAAATTCTATGACTTATTGTTTAGTTACCCTTTGAAAAATAATTTGTAGACCCAAATCTTTCTACAGTCCAATTGTGTGGCTTTATGGATTTGCATTTATAACTGCTGTATTTCTTGTGAAGTAAACGGACATTGTTTTTAACCAAAAGCAACTCAGTACTAGTTGCCATGTTCTTTTTCCCAGGAAAGTTTCCACTGCTTTTCACATAGAGGGAATTTTCCTTACTTGTTTGAACATTTTTCAAGCCTCCAGCACATAATTAGAAGTACTGGTTTGATTCGAGGTATTAAAGCTTAGGAATACATCCTTTACCATCAGTCCCCCACCCCACCCCAGCTAGTGAACACGAACAGAATAGTAGCTGAAAGGTGGGCCTGATTGTGAGGGATAAGGCAAGCATATTGTTTTAAAGCTGCAGACAAAGTATCTATATTATTTCTTTAAAAAACAAAACAATTTTTCTTTCCCAGGTTCATCTGATGTTTCCTGACCACGTACCAAAGCCTTGTTGTGCTCCAACCAAATTAAATGCCATCTCTGTGCTGTATTTTGATGACAGCTCCAATGTCATTTTGAAAAAATACAGAAATATGGTAGTGCGCTCTTGTGGCTGCCACTAATGTTAAATAATAATGGGAATAAGGAAAAGATCTGTATTTAGGTTTATGGATACAATAAAAAGTATACTTTCAGACAAAAGGAGAATTTTGTAAAATTAGTCTGGCTCATTTCATCTCTCTACCTATGTACAATATCATGTATATAGTTACTTTTATTTATTTAAAGGTATATATTCTCCCTTGTGGATGCCTTATCATTAAAATCTATTTTATAGGTCACTACATTCTACATTATACAATAGATTACCCAGTCTAACTTTCAATGAGATATGCTAAGTCCAAGTCAATTCCGTTTCAACATTTTTTGCTAATACAATTTTTATAGAACTTTGGAATTAGAACTCATTTCACTGTTAAATAATTATGCAGTAAATTGAATGCATTTTGTTATGTTGAACAAATGAAAACTACTATAGGATATTTATAGAAATTAAACTTTAAAAATAACCCAAACAAAAATGCTTAAACACCTTTTTTTTTTTGAGTTTCTGCTTCATTAAAGTGAAATGTTGAACCAGATTTGAAAAAAATAAATAGTAGGCAGAACATAGAACCTGAAAGATTGCACATGATTGTTGTAACTGTTTGCTTTCACAGAAGTGGTGTAGCTGTAGGAGCATGTTCCTTCTTGGCTGGTGAGTTGTAGATTTTGCAAAGAGCTCAATGCTTCAGGAACTCTGTGGAGACAGGCTTGAGCCTGTGTCCATAACTTTCCAAGTTAATACTAAAAAAATTGCAGTACAACCTTCTTACCTCAAATAAATCATGTCTGCCTACTATCTAGAATACTGCTGCTGCAGATTTTTTTTTCTGATTTAATGGGAGTCCAAAATAAAGAAAAATTTCCATGTGCTCCACTCCGCTCCCCACAGACAAGAGTCACTGCGTGCATAAAATATCCTGGAGCAAGATGCCGACAGAGCCATTTTCTTTAGCTCTCCTTTATAACTGAGTCTGCTGATTGATGTGATGCAAGGGATTTTATTTAGAGTAAAAGCACTGAAACTAAACTGGGGAAAATTACCAAAAATCCCAGGATGGCTTTGACAGAATTGCCATTTCGAAAGAACAGCTGAAATCCATTTTTCATATCTTTGAGAATGAGCTCAATGAAAACCTTATTTTGTAAAGGGATTTTGTAAGCCCTCCTCCAAGCACAAATAATTCCAAATAGGAAGGTTCTGTTGTGTATATGTGCATGTGTGTTCTTCCCTCTGAAATTAATTTATTTTCTCTCTCCATTTATCTCTCTGCCTTCTAAGGCTTTTCGTTAACACACACTGATTTCTTAAAGAATGACATTTAGATGGATAGCTTGTTATTTATGGTGGCTCCATGGTTATGCCTATTTATAGTTCATCTATGAGGGGGGACCCCCAAAAAACCAGAATTATCTTCTGGAGGGTTGGCCCCTTATGGTACAGGCTTCCACCCCTAGGTGAGCTAGGAACCCATCTGCATCAGTGTACCAGCTGGCATTGTTGAGAGAGGCTGCATTTGACCTCTGCGAATTTTGTTTGAGGACTCAACATGTTTGCCTGTTTCATGATGGGTAATTTAGGAGTGTACCTGCCCACACCTCACTGAATGTTCAGCAGTTTTTGACCAAAAACAGCGTGACCCCTGTGCCCTACCCTCCCTATCCACTCGATCTTGCCCCAGGAAACATTTTTTGTTTGTTTGTTTCTCCGGATGAAAAAAGTTCTCAAAAGGAAACCTTTTGCCAACGTGGAAGAGGTGAAACAAAAAACAGCAGAAGCAGTAAAAGGCATCAAAATCAAGGAGTTCAAAAACTATTTTGAGCAGTGGGAAAAATGTCTTGATGGGTGTATTGCATCAAATGGAGAGTACTTTGAAGGTGACTAAAGTTTAAACATGTAAGAATAAATACACAACTTTTTATAAATAAATTCTGAGTTTTTTGGGTCCCCCGTTGTAGAATATTCATAAAGCACCATTTGTTACTAACCCTTTTGGATCTTTCATATAAACACAGAAATAGCTTCAAAATGTTATGGGTTTGTTTGTAATTCAGGTATATTGCAATGTTATTTTAAAATACAGTTTATCTTAAAGATTTGATAATAACTATATTGGGGGTACATTAAGTAATATATTTTTGAATTAATGGCATACCATTGTAAGAATAAGAAATGAAAGTCTATTATATTATTCTTTAAATGTGCTGTTTAAATATATTTCTATATTTTAAAATATATTAAACTTGTAATGCTAGTTTCCATTGTGCTTCTTAATTTGACTCTTTATTTAAGAGTGATACAACGTGTAAGTATGTCATAAAATTGAGACCATAAGAATATCAAATATACAAATATAAAAATTATGTGGATTACATGATTCTTTATATTGTTTTTGTTTTTAATTGTCCAGGCTAGTTTTTGTGTAATAAATAACTCACTATTAAATAAGCAAAGCAAAAATTGATGAATTAATTTTTTTCTTAATCTGTTCAAACAACAAAGAAATATTTTAAAGAGTAAAAACAATTAGAATGGAAAAAATATCTCACTTGTTCTATTTCATTTAAGAAGGGAGATTATTGGCATTGGTATCTTTATTTTTTTCAAATTATGTATATATGTGTATATGCACATTTTCAGTCACGTATTCTTGAATAACTGTTGTGGTAATTTCTTAGTTTTACTTTGGTTGTGCTCAAGCTATTACTAGAAATTAGAATAAATTGACCTATTTTATTAGGATTCAATTACTCAAGTGCTTTTAGGTAGTTGTATATTGACTTGTTTGTTCCGTGTTTGCTCCTAATTTTTTGTGCTTCACATATTTTTGCTTTACAATGTGTCCCTAATCTTTTTTGAAAATAGAAGGGCATAAATCACAAATACTCAAATTATTTAAAGCTAAGGCAAAATGAATGTCTACATTGAACTAAAGAAAGAAGAAAAACAGTAGAAAGAACATTCAAACATATTTCTTCTCATTTTATAATTCCTGCATCACCATCATCGAATCTGAGCCAGAGTCTAATGGCCACTATACAGTCTGGCAAATACTGTCTCCCCAGACGTTTACAATGAATAATTAGCTAGTGCTGCAGCTCCCTTAAAGGCAGAAGAAATCCTCCTTCCCAAACACAAGTCATTGTCTCAGAACCACTCAGTCAAGTGCTCAATCTATCATCCAGTTTCCATCTCGGATTACCTCCTTGTCTATGTTTTCTCTTTGCATGCATTTTTTTGGAGGCTTCAAAATTTTAAAATTATAAGTGAAGATGGTTTTGCAGATGAAGCATATGCATTGCTTAGTATATATCTATATATCTGTATTTTATCAAGTTGGGTTAATATCATAACTGAAAAGAAGGTAGGAAAATAGATGCCAGAATTTATTCTTATTTAGGCATAAAAGTGACACTGTATCCAACTTAGCAATTTAAAAAGAGCTAAGGTTCTGCAAAAATTACTTCCAAGTCAGTTGTAATATTTGTTAAAGGATTTTTGAAAAATGGGAATTTCAAAGACAGGAGAAACCAGATTAGATATAGTCATTATAAATGACAAAGAAATTTTAGGATTTTAAAAACTTGCACCTTAACCTTTGCATCTTAGTTTCAATTTGACAGAGGCAGGTAACCTCAAAGCTAGCTAGCCTCAAGGTGAATGTATTCAATATGTACACAATGGGGAATGGATGAGTAGATAGCCTCAGATTTTGCAATCTAGAGATAGGAAGATGAGAGAGGTAACACTGTAGAAGCAGCCTTGAGATTTAACCTGTCTCAAAATAGTACCAAAACTGATGGTGTAGTCAGCTGTGACTACTACTACCTGGTGTAATGTAATAGAACCTACTTAAAAAGCTGGGCGGTGTTTACTTTTCTGCAGGTACCTATAGAAAAATCCCAAACAGGAAAATATTCTCTACCTTGAACCACAAGGCAATTAAGATGTCTTAGATTATATGTTTTTTTTATTCTTTTTAATGAAACACACATACATATATATGGAGTATAAATGATATATTTTATGTGTTTTAGAGACAAGAGCATTGAAACATGAATATGAAACACAGGGTGGGGAAAACATAGGTTTATAGTTGTGATGATGGGAGACAAGAGTTTATTCTTGTATTAATATTTATTAATTATTGTATAATTTTCCTTACGAACAACTGTAAACCTTCTTTTGCCTCACCCTGTATTTTAAATGAACCATTAGAACCTCTGAGAAGGAAAAATGTAACACGTAATTTGAACTTCATGGGATGTATTAAGCAGTAGCTTGAATGTTACTGATGAGAAAAAAATACTGAGCTGCAAGGTAAGATGGATGTGAAAAATTATCCGAAAGGTATGATTGAGACAGATAGACTGATGCAAAATCTAAAAGAACTTGATGTACATGGGACAGAAAGGAGGTGATAACATCCCTTTAATCAGTATTGCAGAAGATTAGGGACCATTTTGGGGTTAACAGCTGACATCTCTATCAAAGCTGACTTCTCAAGTGAAAGTCAGTCAGCAACTAATTACTACCTTCAAAATGCTAAGGAAAAAATAACTGTCAGTTAGAATTTACAATAGCCAAGTGTTGGAAGCAACCTAGGTGCCCATCAATAAATGAATGGATCAAGAAACTATGGTACATTTACACAATGGAATTCTATGCAGCAGAAAGAAAGAAGGCGCTCCTACCCTTCGCGACAGCATGGATGGAACTGGAGAGCATTATGCTAAGCGAAATAAGCCAGGAGGTGAGAGACAAATACCATATGATCTCACCTCTAACAGGAACCTAATCAAAAAAACAAACAAACAAGCATAATATAACCAAAGACACTGAAATTGAGAACAAGAGAGGAGAGGGATAGGAATATCCAGGGAAA